>CAWUFW010020827.1:0-139326 GCA_963921515.1 Calotriton arnoldi
GATATGTTGCATGTGTGGTAATGGCCTTTTCACTTTGTCATCCTGACAGGTTAATGCCCATCGGAAGCAGGAAATCTGGAAGGACATCGTCCGGGCTGTCCGGTCCGTGGGGGTCTACAAGCGCCGGATCCGCAACTGCCAGAAGAGGTGGCAGGACCTTCGGGGCTGGACCCGGAGGATTGCACGGGTCCAGCTGAAGCTGTCGCCTCCTCGCAGGAGGGGCGGAACACGGACCCTGACCCCCACATGCTCCAGATCCTGGCGGTGGTGTTTCCAGACCTGGATGGGCAGCTGAAGGCCAGACAGCAGCAAGGAGGGGGTGAGTCAAAGACTGCACTGTGAACTCTGTATTACATGCTTTGTGCCCTCCTCTGGCCTGGTTCAACTGCCACAGTGCAGCAGTCATGTTGTCCAGGAGCCATGTCCCTCTATTGTGCACTGCCCACTGCTCATCTGATACCCAGGTGTGGCCCTTACAGTCAGGGAATTGTGTCACTTGGGACTGTGTCCTTGCAGTTTGCTTCACTAAAGGTGGGGGACAGCATCTGTTTCCCTAACTCTGTTGTGGGCATCATGGGTGAGTCCATTGTTCACACAACGCCTGGGTTTGGACATGTGATCTGCGTGTTGCTTTGATATGCGGTCCACTTGCTGAGCTGAGCCACCACATGTGCCTGGGGTATGTGGCACACGCCCATGCAGCGGGTGGGAACAATGTTTGTGCCCCAGGAGTGTGCAGATTACGTGTGTCACACATACATAGCCAGCTATCCACTGTCCAGGGCACATCCCTCATTCATGTGGAGCAGGACAGTCATGCCTACTCCAGGCCATGCAATGCACTCTGTACTCCCACTCCCGTGTATCAGCTGACACATTGTGCACAGTGATTTGACCCCTCCGGTGTCTGCCTCTGTGTCAGTGTGCTGTGGATTAGTTGCCAGGACTGCTGGGGTGTTTCTTGGTAGGGGCTCAGCATGCCCCTGGAGATGTGACCATAGGAGACGATACTTGTGTGTCACATAGGTGTTTGATCAGCTGCCCGTGCAGACTGGGGTATGCAAATGTGATGTTCAGGCAGCTGTTCCCCATTCACAGCAAATTGTGAGGGGCTCAGGTTCAGAGGGTAGTGTCACAGGTCTCCCATATGTCCAATAGGTGTGACCTGGACAGATGAGGGTTGAGATGATGTGTTGTGTGGGGGATGTACATGTGCACTTGTGCAGCTCCAGGACTTGCATTCCCCATGACCTACTATTGTGACACAGTGCATAGTGTTGTTGTCTGGCTGCCAAGTCATACATCACTGAGACAGTGATGTATGACTTAACAGTCATGCCTCTGCCATGGCATGTGTCAACGTATTTGTGGTCCTGCAGGGGAGTGACATGTGCTACATGCACACCATAGTGGCGCTGGCTATCAGGACATGGGTGCATCATGGTGTCTGTCGCTGGTATGCATCACATGCATTTCCTATTTGACTCTGGGCATCCCTTTCATCCGGAAACCTGTACTGACTCAGTGGCAAGAGCTGTGATGTGTCCACACCGTGTCCTCTGCACTGTCCAACTACTGTGTACTTGGTGCATGTGTCCACACTGGGGTGTTGCAATCCAACAGACACCAGACAGATGGGTGCAAGGCCATGTGGGATGTGAGTGCCATGCTTGGCATCAGACTGACAATTGGCTTCTCCTGTTCAGTTAGGGCACTTTTAGCAATGTACAACTAATGATGCCAGGCCTTGCTCTGTGATGTGCTGTGCTCACAGTGGTGTGTGCGTTTGGTGCAGGTGACTGATGTCTGTCTGTTTCCCCATTGTTTGCAGATACATCCACGGCCACGGAAGGGGACAGCTCCACGGACCAGGAGGAGCCAGAGAGGCCAGACTGGGTCAGCAGCCGAGGAGTGGTCGGAGGGACCCAGTGGCACGGAGGGCGAGGGAGCCACACCGAGGAATCCTCAGCACCATCCACCTCAGCTGAGGACCAGAGCAACTCGGAGGATGACTCCCTTGTGGAGGCGGGTGTCAGCAGCCACCACACCCCAGCTAGTGTTGCTGTCCCCGCCACCACCAGCACCACCACCGCCCTCCCATCGGCTCCCATTCCCCAGGTCCGTGGAGGCTCCCATGTTCGGGAGCGTGTCTCCTTTGGCCCAGGCACCGCACCCCTGCCCCTGTGTCCCCTGCTGCCCTGAGTGAGGAGTCTGTGTACCTCCTTCGCCAGCTCCATGTAGGGCAGACAGCCATGCTGAGTGTCCTCCATGCGCACACCGCACTGTTGACTCAGCTGGTGTCGTTCATGGAGGGCATCTCATCGGGCATGTCTGACCTGCAGAGGGGCAACAGGTCCATGGACTCCTCCTGACGGCAGCAGTGTCCCTCCTCAGACAGTCCCTCACCCTCCTGCCTCTGCTCCATCCACACTCCCCAGCACCTTGCCCGTCCCAAGCACACACACACCGGCACAGGCACACACCAGCACACACACATCCAGCACACAGACACACACGCCACAAACTAAACGCACACGCACGCACAGTCAGGGGACTGAAACCAGACTCACAGGGGATGGGGCCCTGGTACACACACACGCATCCACGGGCACTGCGCAGTCCTCACTTGCCTCTCCCTCCAAAGCACCCCTCCCTTGCCTCACCTGCAACCCCAAAGACCCAGCGCCTCTTCCTCACAGTGACCTCGGCCTCTTCCCTCCGATCCAGCTGCCCCAGCATCCAGGGGGAAGAGGAAGCCCCCCACATGGAGCAGAGTGCCCCTCGCCCCCGGACACCCTCCCCCAGGCGCAGACAGACTGAGGCCCCCACCCGCAAGTCCCCCGGAGTGGTAAGAGCAAGACCCCGCCGCCGCCCTGCAGCTCAAGCACCAGGTCACCTTCCTCCATCCCTCAAGCCCCCACTCCACAGGTGCCCCCGCCACACCCTGCCCCAGGTTCCCCCACCCACAGATATACCATCCCCAAGAGGCTCCGGCCTTTTCCCCCTGCCACTTGCTCTCCCGGCACCACACCCCCCTCTGCGCTTGTCTGTGCCACTGATGTGGTGAGGGTGTCCTCCCCCTCTGTCCAGCCCACCTTGCCTGTTCCCCATTCTCCTCCCCTGGTGGTAGGCACTGCAGTGGAGTCCACTACCACCCTGTCTGACTCGGGCACTGCAGTGGCGGACCTGTCCACTCCATCTGCAGGGTCCACTGCAGTCGTGCCGGCACCCACAACATCTGAGCCATGCCCCCCAGTTGTGCCGGCACACACCATGTCAGACACCTCCACTGCAGTTGTCAGTGGCTCTCCAGCACCCACCACCCCTTCCCTGCTTCCTCCTGGTGAGCCCTGATCCTGTCCCTGCGGTGCCTGGCCTACCCCCCGGTTGCCCCTCCCTAGTGGATTGTCCCTGGTTTTGTGCAGGCATGTGTAGGGTGGCATCTGCCACTGTCACCCACTTGTGACTTTGTTGATGGACTGGCCATTGGCCTTTGTTTATGTTCTACCGGACTTCTACTTTTAATGCCACATATGCTGAATAAAGCAACTTTCTGTTCTCTAGTGCTTTTGCTTCTGATGTACATGATGTTGATGATGCTAACAATGCCCTTGCTGCAGTGATGGTGATATTTGGTCTCATGATAATGAAGTGTTACTGTGCAGGAACCCATGTGGTCCAGGGGTTATGTGTCCTATCCTGTGGTGTATCCATGTCATCCATAGCAGCATCTGAGGGTGTCATGTGTTCAGTATTTGGCAATGAGATTTCCTACTTAGATTGGCAACTTCACATCTGTGGCTTCCACCCCTGCACATCTGTTGTGCCTGCCATTGTTCTATTCGTCTACTTCCCTGACCGTGTGGCCATCTCCAGTGAACATGCAGGTTTGGGCATCCATGGGGAAGGACTCATCTGTGTTGTCAGTGCAACATTGCTATACAAGTGTGTTGGATCTGTGCTGATGATTCCGTTGGCACTTCCATGACCAGGCTGATGGGACGGGAGCCCTCATTTGTTGCTAATTGTTGATTGTGTGTCCCATTGCTGCCATGGTATGGTATCTGTTCGCCTCACATCTGCAGTCTCCACAGGGTATCTGCATGTGTGTGCCCATTGGTGCAAATATGTGGGTCTGCATTCGGATGGTCACTTCTGTCATTGTGTCATTGATGATTGTTGACGGTGTCAGCCCCCATGGGTGTTGTTTGTCTGCACATGGCCAAAGTTATGTCTTATTTGCACTGCAGGATTTGGCTCCCCCAATTTATGTTGCAATGGGACACATACACTACTTTGCCACTGATGTGTTTGTTGTTCTGTGACCAGGAATCATCCATGCAGTTTGGCAGTTGCACCTCTTACTTTGTCAACACTTGCCTTTTGGTCACTGTGATGATGGGGGTTTGGACCCCATTGCCACAATGTTCAAGATGTGCTGCAGCTATGGACCCCACACTTGCCTTTTGGTCACTGTGATGATGGGGGTTTGGACCCCATTGCCACAATGTTCAAAATATGCTTCTGCTATGGACTCCACACTTACATTTTGGTCACTGTGATGATGGGGGTTTGGACCCCATTGCCACAATGTTCAAAATGTGCTTCAGCTATGGACCCCACACTTACCTTTTGGTCACTGTGATGATGGGGGTTTGGACCCCATTGCCACAATGTTCAAAATGTGCTTCTGCTATGGACTCCCACACTTACATTTTGGTCACTGTGATGATGGGGGTTTGGACCCCATTGCCACAATGTTCAAAATGTGCTTCAGCTATGGACCCCACACTTACCTTTTGGTCACTGTGATGATGGGGGTTTGGACCCCATTGCCACAATGGTCATGGCCTGCTTGCATTGTGGGTGCCACAACATATATGTGTGGCACATGTGCTAGGGGTCACATTGTATGTTCAAAGTCATGTTCGGTGTTGTAGGCATTTGACACAGTCTACACACGCTTGTCATGGTGTTGGGGGATGTCTTCTTCTTGCATTCCCTAGTTTGTGGTGTGCTGGTTGTGTCATGCATTGTCCATCCTATGAGTGGGGGTGGTAGTAGTGGTAGGCATCCTGCCCCCTGGCTAAGGGTGGTGGTAGGCATCCTGCCCCCCTGGGTGAGGGTGGTAGTAGTGGTAGGCATCCTGCCCCCCTGGGTGAGGGTGGTAGTAGTGGTGGGCATCCTGCCCCCTGGCTAAGGGTGGTAGTAGTGGTAGGCATCCTGCCCCCCTGGGTGAGGGTGGTAGTAGTGGTAGGCATCCTGCCCCCCCTGGGTGAGGGTGGTAGTAGTGGTGGGCATCCTGCCCCCCAGGCTAAGGGTGGTAGTAGTGGTAGGCATCCTGCCCCCCCTGGGTGAGGGTGGTAGTAGTGGTAGGCATCCTGCCCCCCTGGGTGAGGGTGGCAGTAGTGGTGGGCATCCTGCCCCCTGGCTAAGGGTGGTAGTAGTGGTAGGCATCCTGCCCCCTCGGTGAGGGTGGTAGTAGTGGTAGGCATCCTGTCCCCCTGGGTGAGGGTGGTAGTAGTGGTGGGCATCCTGCCCCCCTGGCTAAGGGTGGTAGTAGTGGTAGGCATCCTGCCCCCTGGGTGAGGGTGGTAGTAGTGGTAGGCATCCTGCCCCCCTGGGTGAGGGTGGTAGTAGTGGTAGGCATCCTGCCCCCCTGGGTGAGGGTGGTAGTAGTGGTGGGCATCCTGCCCCCCTGGCTAAGGGTGGTAGTAGTGGTAGGCATCCTGCCCCCTGGGTGAGGGTGGTAGTAGTGGTAGGCATCCTGCCCCCCTGGGTGAGGGTGGTAGTAGTGGTGGGCATCCTGCCCCCCTGGGTGAGGGTGGTAGTAGTGGTAGGCATCCTGCCCCCTGGGTGAGGGTGGTAGTAGTGGTGGGCATCCTGCCCCCCTGGCTAAGGGTGGTAGTAGTGGTAGGCATTCTGCCCCCCTGGGTGAGGGTGGTAGTAGTGGTAGGCATCCTGCCCCCTGGGTGAGGGTGGTAGTAGTGGTGGGCATCCTGCCCCCCTGGCTAAGGGTGGTAGTAGTGGTAGGGCATCCTGCCCCCCTGGGTGAGGGTGGTAGTAGTGGTAGGCATCCTGCCCCCCTGGGTGAGGGTGGTAGCAGTGGTGGGCATCCTGCCCCCCTGGCTAAGGGTGGTAGTAGTGGTAGGCATCCTGCCCCCTGGGTGAGGGTGGTAGTAGTGGTAGGCATCCTGCCCCCCTGGGTGAGGGTGGTAGTAGTGGTGGGCATCCTGCCCCCTGGCTAAGGGTGGTAGTAGTGGTAGGCATCCTGCCCCCCTGGGTGAGGGTGGTAGCAGTGGTAGGCATCCTGCCCCCCTGGGTGAGGGTGGTAGTAGTGGTGGGCATCCTGCCCCCCTGGCTAAGGGTGGTAGTAGTGGTAGGCATCCTGCCCCCCTGGCTAAGGGTGGTAGTAGTGGTAGGCATCCTGCCCCCCTGGGTGAGGGTGGTAGTAGTGGTGGGCATCCTGCCCCCTGGCTAAGGGTGGTAGTGGTAGGCATCCTGCCCCCCTGGGTGAGGGTGGTAGTAGTGGTAGGCATCCTGCCCCCCTGGGTGAGGGTGGTAGTAGTGGTGGGCATCCTGCCCCCCAGGCTAAGGGTGGTAGTAGTGGTAGGCATCCTGCCCCCTGGGTGAGGGTGGTAGTAGTGGTAGGCATCCTGCCCCCTGGGTGAGGGTGGTAGTAGTGGTGGGCATCCTGCCCCCCTGGCTAAGGGTGGTAGTAGTGGTAGGCATCCTGCCCCCCTGGGTGAGGGTGGTAGTAGTGGTAGGCATCCTGCCCCCCTGGGTAAGGGTGGTAGTAGTGGTAGGCATCCTGCCCCCCTGGGTGATGGTGGTAGTAGTGGTAGGCATCCTGCCCCCTGGGTGAGGGTGGTAGTAGTGGTAGGCATCCTGCCCCCCTGGGTGAGGGTGGTAGTAGTGGTGGGCATCCTGCCCCCCTGGCTAAGGGTGGTAGTAGTGGTAGGCATCCTGCCCCCCTGGGTGAGGGTGGTAGTAGTGGTGGGCATCCTGCCCCCTGGCTAAGGGTGGTAGTAGTGGTAGGCATCCTGCCCCCCTGGGTGAGGGTGGTAGTAGTGGTAGGCATCCTGCCCCCCTGGGTGAGGGTGGTAGTAGTGGTGGGCATCCTGCCCCCTAGACTAAGGGTGGTAGTAGTGGTAGGCATCCTGCCCCCCTGGGTGAGGGTGGTAGTAGTGGTAGGCATCCTGCCCCCTGGGTGAGGGTGGTAGTAGTGGTGGGCATCCTGCCCCCTGGCTAAGGGTGGTAGTAGTGGTAGGCATCCTGCCCCCCTGGGTGAGGGTGGTAGTAGTGGTAGGCATCCTGCCCCCTGGGTAAGGGTGGTAGTAGTGGTAGGCATCCTGCCCCCTGGGTGATGGTGGTAGTAGTGGTAGGCATCCTGCCCCCCTGGGTGAGGGTGGTAGTAGTGGTAGGCATCCTGCCCCCCTGGGTGAGGGTGGTAGTAGTGGTGGGCATCCTGCCCCCTGGCTAAGGGTGGTAGTAGTGGTAGGCATCCTGCCCCCTGGGTGAGGGTGGTAGTAGTGGTAGGCATCCTGCCCCCTGGGTGAGGGTGGTAGTAGTGGTGGGCATCCTGCCCCCTGGCTAAGGGTGGTAGTAGTGGTAGGCATCCTGCCCCCTGGGTGAGGGTGGTAGTAGTGGTAGGCATCCTGCCCCCCTGGGTGAGGGTGGTAGTAGTGGTAGGCATCCTGCCCCCTGGGTGAGGGTGGTAGTAGTGGTAGGCATCCTGCCCCCTGGGTGAGGGTGGTAGTAGTGGTAGGCATCCTGCCCCCTGGCTAAGGGTGGTAGTAGTGGTAGGCATCCTGCCCCCTGGGTGAGGGTGGTAGTAGTGGTAGGCATCCTGCCCCCCTGGGTGAGGGTGGTAGTAGTGGTGGGCATCCTGCCCCCCTGGCTAAGGGTGGTAGTAGTGGTGGGCATCCTGCCCCCCTGGCTAAGGGTGGTAGTAGTGGTAGGCATCCTGCCCCCCTGGGTGAGGGTGGTAGTCGTGGTAGGCATCCTGCCCCCCTGGGTGAGGGTGGTAGTAGTGGTAGGCATCATGCCACCCCTGGGTAGGGGTGGTGGTGCGCATTCAGGCCCCTGTGTGCATATGTGGCATTGGTGATGGGCATCCCGCCCCTATGGTGCTGCTGTTGCTGGTGTAAGTATATTCAGCATCCCCGTGTGTGTGTGTGATGTGTCGTGTACGTGTTGTATGTGTTTTGTGGTTGGTGTCTGGCTTACCTTCTGCGCCGTACGCGTCTGTGCCTGTTCCGGTAGTAAATGTAGAATATTGGTATGATCGGGACGAAGGGATTCATGGTTGGTCGTTGTCGTTCGTCCTTCTCGTTGCTTCGCGTCGTCCTCGTCGCTTCGCCTCGTCCTCGTCGCTTCGCCTCGTCCTCGTCGCTTCGCGTCGTCCTCGTCGCTGCCGTGTTCGTCTCGGAGCCGTGGATCGTGTTGTGGCGCGAATCGGAGCTTATGTGCGCCTCTCCCGGATGCTTTGACGTGCCGTGCGTAGCGACGGGTTCGGCGCGTACGGAAAGCGCATCATACTTGTCCGGCCGGACGGGGCTGCATTTTTCCTTCCGTGCGACTCGATTCGGCGTTTCCGGATTCGCCTCGGTCGGAGAACAGGACCTGGTTTGGGTGAGTACGGCTCGGCCGGATTTTTTGCTGTTGTGCGCATCGTACTTGCTCGTTCGGTGTACTGTACGGATCGGTCGGGAAACAGGCTTTCGCATGGCTTTTTTCCCGACCGAATGGTATTGGGTGCGCCTCCGACCGAGATCGGAATCGGCCCCATTGTGTTTGTTAAATACCCCTCACACACTATGAATCCCATAGTGTCATGCTTCATCATAGGGGTCTTCCCGTCCCTCTACGGGGCAGGGCGTGCTGCAACCTGCGAATACGCGGGAGCACTGTTTTTGTGAAAATAGGCTATGTGTAGTGTAGGGGTGAGAGTGGTAGGGTCTGTGATAAATTAAAGGTTAAAAATTCCCTGGCTAGTGGAAAAAACACATTTTATTCACTTCCCTAGCTGGAAACATTAAAAATTAAAAAGGGCATGTGTAGGGGGTATACTCTAATGCGATGCCCCCTACCGGGTCAACATGTTGCGTAAGCAGTCCCCACTGCTTACTCGTCAGGACCTAATATCGACAGCGCGCAGCTGTGGGAGTCTCTCCTATAACTACATCAAGCAGAGGAGTTTTATAGACACCAAATACTCTCTTCCGCTTAAATATTTACTTTGTCTTTTTTCCTTATGAAACATACACTGACCATTCACAGTTAGAAAACAACACACACATACATTATGGCGGAAAATACAGGACTGACCTTTACTGAGGAAGAAATAGAGCATATTATGTCATCACTGGGAGATTTCGAAGGTCTTAATACAGCAGAACCTTCTGTCAGTAATAATGACTGGGACGAAATAGAAGAACTAAGACGTACCCAAATAAAAACTGCCCTCCACGGCTTACTCATGACAGAATACCTAAAAGTACACGCAGCACCACAAGGACTGATTGTCCGAAATGAACCGTATATCTTTCAACAAGATAAAAGTTTTAAGAAGGATTGGTCACAAATATCGTGGCATTGCACGAGAGACTGGAATGTGCTAATAATAAAAACGGCAAGTAGATTAGCACAAGCATTGAAAATGGAAATTCAGGAAATAGAAGTACGACTCAAAAGCTATGAATCACCAAGCACCTTCAAAAAACATCTTGAAGAATTAAACAAAACATTGAACGATTTTGAAGCAACATTGAAACAAAGCAAATATAATAAACTAAAAAAAGATACAAGCCGGTTCAATCATGAAAGGATATATCCTTACATCAAGGATGACTATAAGCCCAATCAACAAGAAACAACAGATGATGATTCCTCTGACACAGGATCCAACAGTTCGGGCTCAAGTCGGGGTAAGAGCCCAAGATACCAAGGAACAAGAAGCAATTACAGACGCCCATACCAGCATGGACCGAGAGGATGGGGCGATTTTCAAGGGCCATCCATGTATCCACCACAGCATTTTGGGCCGCCCCCTTTTTCACACCCCCAGGGAGTATACCCCCCATGGAACTACCCTCCTCAAGAATACGCCTTCTATGACCAAACCCATTTTTTAGGATCACGCCAAGGAAGAAACAAAGGAAGGAATCGAAGAGGGAACTACGTACACTGGACACCAAGAGAAGAGGAACAAGTGAGGGTATCAACCAGGAGCATGACAAAAGCATCAACAAGCAGAAAATGAACTTGGTGGTAAATCTAACAGATGAAAATCTTACAGCCGCCCAGATCTCAATATTGGAGAAAGGATTAGGGTTTGTGCCAACATCGAACATGGACAAATTCCTACTATGCAAGGAAATGCAAGAATTTATGAGAAGACTGAAATTGCAAGTCTTTTTCAAAGATAAAGAGAAAATTGAGACACAAGAAGGGGATACAGGCTTAAAACCAAAATCCACCTTCATACCACCTGACTCCACCCTCCCCATAGAATTGCTTACTTTTGAGAAAGCAGTCATGAAGGACTTGGAGGATTTAGACCCGATTACAAATCAAGTTTTTCAGAACATAACAAATGAAGAAAGAAAAGCGATACGAGAGCTAAGCAACAACCCCAAGCTGGTGATAAAACCTGCGGACAAAGGGGGGGGCGATAGTCATACAATCTGCAGATCAATATGACCAGGAATGTAGACGCCTCCTCCAAGATCAGAGGAATTATGAAATCCTAAGTCAGGATCCAACAGAAAGGATAAAGGTAAAAATAACAAGCATGGTAGAAGAAGCAATTGCTCACGGATGGATGACCAAAAAAGAGGGCGATTTTTTGATCCAAGATTCACCCAGAACACCTTACCTGTATACTATTCCAAAGATACATAAGAGTCTGGAAAAACCTCCAGGTCGTCCAATTGTGTCTGGAATAGCATCCATTTTGGAACCAGTCTCAAGATTTGCAGACGCATACTTAAGACCTATGGTGCAAAAAACATCGACTTATCTAAGAGACACTAAAGATGTCCTAGTACTTCTAGAAAACCTCTCTTTTGACCCTCAACATCAACTTATGATCAGCTGTGATGTGGAGAGTTTATACACCAGTCTCCCCCACAATGAGACTTTAAACATCATTGAAGAAGTACTTTTCGATACAGACTGGGACTATCAAACACCCAGGAATGTTATTATGGAATGCTGCAACCTGGCACTGAGAGAGAACTTCTTTGAGTATAACCAGACTTTATATCTCCAGAAGCATGGGACCAGCATGGGGAGCATTTCTGCTCCCAGTATAGCTGGTCTCTATGTTCATCATCTGGAGACAACAAAAATCCTACACCCAGACAATCCCTTTTACAATCACATAACCACCTGGAAACGGTATATTGATGATATACTTATCATCTGGGATGGGGATGAGGTGACAGCCAAACGTTTCATTACTTGGCTCAATTACCAAGATGATTTCTTAAATTTTACCAGTACTATTTCAAACAAAGAACTGGTCTTCCTTGACCTAAATATATCACCGAGGGATGGGAGACTCGTGACCACAACGCATTTCAAAACAACATCCAAGAATTGTCTACTGTTATATCAAAGCTTCCACCCAAAACATCTACGGGATAATCTCCCCTACGGTCAATTTTTACGTCTTAGACGCAACTGTACTGAAGTTACCGACTTCAAAATACAATCAGATGATCTCAAAAAGAAACTTGAAAAAAGACAATACCCCAAGAGGGTAATAGATCAGGCCTACAAAAGAGCACGCAACAACTGCAGAGAGAGTCTTTTAGAACCTGCCCAACGTAAGCCTGATGACATTTTGTATAACAACATACAACACCAGCTCCAATCAGGTAACCAAGATCATCAATAAGCACTGGCGGATCTTGAACAGTGGTGGGATGATTCTCCCAAAACCGATTTTTTCACACAGGTGCGGAAAAAACATTTGTGACATGATTGTACACACAAGACCCCGACAGATTGAACCAACAGGCCAATCGACAGCAATGGCAAAGATACACGGACACCACCCATGTGGGAAATGTATAGTCTGCCAACTAACAAGGAAGAGCAAAGAAATCACTTTTCTTAATGGCACGAAATGGGAACAGAGAAAATGTACTACTTGCAACAGTAGCAATGTAGTATACCTCATCACCTGTCCTTGTCTACTGGAGTATGTGGGAATGACAACACGCCCAGTTAAAACAAGGATAGGAGAACACAAAAGCAACATTAGGTGCAAAAAAAGCACCACAAAAATGGCATCCCACTTCCTAGAAAAAGGACATGCGCCAGAGGACATTTCTTGGACAGTGATTGAACAGGTCCCAAACGAGAGGAACCTTTTTGAGAAGGAACAGAGATGGGTGTTGCGTCTAAAGACAAATATCGGTGGTTTAAACGATGAAATCCCATGGGGCCAATTATGAATATTACTATGATCACCAGACTGCCATGGAGAATGCGGTCCTATATGTAATGTTCTTTTTTTCCCTGCCTTTCTCACTGAACATCTGAGGACAGTCCTTTTGTCCCCATTTTGAAAAAACAGAAGCTCATGTTCTTCATATGTGTATATATTTTTTTCATCTTCTTAATATTGGTCATTGCACGATAGCAACATATGGATCTACTACATAGTAGTGATAACAGGACTATCACAATTGTAAAGTCCAAAATGTACTAAGTGAAAAATAACTGGTCATTCTTGGTACTACAATAATGCCTGACAGTCACAGTACCTTTGTTGCAACATGTCCTTGAAATATTGTATATACCAGCTTTTATGGAAAGATCGGGCCTTTTTTATCGGTCCAGGAAGTGTTTTTTCTTTAATACAGCATCGGCACAGAAATGGCGGCCATCTTTGAATTTTTAGCATTCTAGTTGTTTTGTAAACCCGTTCGCGGTTTTTTCCCTTCAATTATAAATCAGATAAATACTCAGCATGAACGCATTCACAACGTTCCATGGAGCTGTACGGAGGTATTTACAGGCGAGGGCATAGCCTTTTTCATGTAAGTAAGACCCGAGCTGGTCTTTAAACGCGGCTCGTTTATTTAACATTAAGAAATTTCTTCTGATCTCACTTTGGAAATACATGGTGGGATCGGCTAAACACTAATGTCATGTGACCTCTTAATTTACCCGCAGTGAATATTTCAAGGCAACCTCCTCTTCGGTGTAAGCTCATGAAGCCTGATTATTATTCTAAATAGCGTATGTACATAGTGCCTTTTTGCTCTTTCTATTGCTATAACGATAAAAACATGCCATCAAGTGTTGTGTACCAGAAACTCGAGAAAAATATATCACGGCAATAATGATAGAAACTTGCAATTCATACTGTGTGTAGATATGACAAGCCGGTTTTTTTCTTTTTGCGTGTCTACTCGTTTGAATGTATGATTGAGTTTATCCTCATTTACCCCTTAGTTGCACTTGAAGTTCATAGTAAACAGAACAACTTACTAAAAAACGGACAATTGTGTATGTGTGTGTGTGATCGTGTTTTTGTGGTTTTTTTTAGTGTATGTTTCAGCAAACTAACATTAAGGTACCACCAAGTGGGCATCACAATCGCTGGCTAGCATTAACAAGTGTTGTGCACCAGAAACTCGATAAAAAATATCACGGCAACATTGTGATTCCACGTTATGGTGTTAAGTTTGATAAGACAATCTAACGGGTTGTTTATTCTATGTTCTTTCATCATTACAGATTCCGAATTGGTTTTGAAAACTACAAGGGGCTATTTTACCCCTTTTTTCAGATATGCTTATTTTTGCATGTTTGCTTTGAAAGTTAGGCATACAACATATATAAATAAAGCAATATATCTTGAGTGCAGTAGGGATCAGATTAGGTCCTGACGAGTAAGCAGTGGGGACTGCTTATGAAACATGTTGACCCGGTAGGGGGCATTGCATTAGAGTATACCCCCTACACATCCCCTTTTTAATTTTTAATGTTTCCAGCTAGGGAAGTGAATAAAATGTGTGTTTTCCACTAGCCAGGGAATTTTTAACCTTTAATTTATCACAGACCCTACCACTCTCACCCCTACACTACACATACCCTATTTTCACAATAACAGTGCTCCCGCGTATTCGCAGGTTGCAGCACGCCCGCCCCGTAGAGGGACGGGAAGACCCCTATGATGAAGCATGACACTATGGGATTCATAGAGTGTGAGGGGTATTTAACAAACACTTAGTGCTTTTCCATGACATTTCATGGAACACTATCACACCTTTTAGAATCACTAGAGAAATAAATAAATAAAATTATAATTTCTATTTTGAAGGGTAGAATCATATTGTTTATAAGTAAGTTGAACCAGGAGGTAGATTCTATCTTTACACCTCTTTACTCCCTCCCCCATTTGTTATTTTTCATAGTATCAGCAGCACATGTCATTACTAGATACCCCACTTACGTCATTAGTCGAAGGGTACAGTACTACTGAATGATCCATAGGGCCCTGTTGAGTCTGCAGCACAAACTTGCAGTTGCCCAAACTCTTACTAGATGTTATTGTTATGTTAGCTGTACAAGAGTGCAACTCTTCAGTCTGCTACTAGATGTCACAGCTGAGGCAACAACCAAGGAGGGCTGTTGGAAAAGCTGTTACTAAACGTCCCTGTTGAGTTAGTAGCTCAAGGGTGCAATAATACATATTCTCAGTCACAAGCGGGATTTCTCAGACCTCGTCAAAGGCACTGCCCCCTTTCTCAACCACTCTGCAAACCTGCCTCCTGCACACTATTCTTGGGGTATGAAGTCTAGGGCTGAGCGAGCCTGTAAACTCCGCTTCGCTGGTGGTTCGCAGAGTTTTTGCCAAACTCTGCATTCCAAGCAGAGTGCGTAGTGGCAAAACTCTGCAGACTCTGCTGGCGGAGTGGAGTTTTCCACCCATCCCTATCAGAAACTCACAGACCCACTCACAGACCCACTGAAACACTCATATACCCACTTACAGCCCCACTCATACTCTCACACCTACTAACAAACCTACTCAGACACTCATACACCACTGAGACACTCATTCACTCACTCACACACTCAGTGTCAAAGGTTAGTGGTTACAGTTAGGAAATAAAATTTAAATATCTTACGAATTCCCTTAAAAGGCCAATAGTTTCTAGGACGTTATAGTTAGGAAATAGAATTTAAAAAACACTAGAAATTCACTGAAAAAAGCAAAGGTTACAGGGACGTTATAGTAGGAAATGGAATAAAAAATAAATTAGAAATTCACTGAAAAAACCAAAGGTCACAGGGACGTTATAGTTAGGCTCAAATTTCACTCGCACAAAACAAGTGAAATTCAGCAGTTATAATTACCTTAGCTAACTATAACTTACGCCTTCCATTGCACTGCTTGCGAGCTCACATATTACATCACTCATGACATGGTCAATGACATCACTAATTACATCACGGATGACATCTCAAATAACATCACTGATGACATCATTGATGCAAAAGTAGGAAAAGTGTTGGACTTCGGAGGGGAGAAGATTTACTATTCCGACTCAAGTCCGTACAATAATAGGGAAAGTGTTGGAATTCGGAGGGGTGAGATTTACTATTCCCACTCCATTCTGGTCAACAGTAGGGAAAGCGTTGGTTTTTGGAGGGGTAAGATTTACTATTCCCACTCCAGTCTGTGCTACAGTAGGGAAAGTGTTGGACTTTGGAGGGGTTAAATTAACTATATCCACTTCATCCGGTGCAACAATAGGGAAAGCGTTGGACTTTGATGAAATTAAGTTTACTATTCTCACTCCAGTCTGTGCAACAGTAGGAAAAGTGTTGGACTTCGGAGGAGTTAAATTTACTATTCCAACTCTTATCTATGCAAAAGTAGGAAGAGCGTTAGACTTCAGAGGGATTACATTTACAACAATAGGGAAATTATTTCACTTCAAACACACTGCATATTTGAATAACCCTATTAATTTATAATTAAAAAAACTGTTATTATAAACAATGTCAATTAACATAACTATGTATATATATTAAAAAAATAATTAAACAATGTATATAAATAATATACAATTTAAAAATTAATTATCAATTAAAAAATAATAGTTATTTGATTATTATGTAATTAATTCCTGCCCCATACCCCTACAAACCTAGCAGCCCACACCTAAAATAAATAAGTATAACACAATTTCCATAAATATTAAAATAATTAGTAAACAATTAATAATCAATTGTTAGTTATTACTTAATACACTTCCCATCCTATCCCTCTACAAACCCCGCAGACCATGCCTAAAATGCAACTAAAATATGTAATTATTACACAATAAACATAATTATTTAATCAGTTAAAATTTGAATACGAATAGATAACGATTTATAATTAATTACTTAACTTCCCACCCTATACCCATACAATCCTAGTAACCACACCTAAAATAAAACTAAAATAATTTTGTAATGCACATAATTAATATCAGTCACATACTTACTTAAAAATAATAATTAATAAATAATTAATTATTACCTAATTAACTTCCTATCCTTTGCTTCTACAAACCAAGCAACACGCTACCACACTATAAATGACTATTAGCAATTAAATTCAATAATCGAAATCACTTAAAATTATAAACAATATTTAAAAAAATAAATCATATTTATACAAACAATAACACATAAAATGAATATATAAACTAAAACACATTGAAATATTTAAAAATGATATTTTTTACAACTATATTATTGAAAATGATATTAACAACAATGATATTCTTAACAGCGATATGAACTACCTAAAAAACAGATATTCTTGACAACGATATTCCTACATCACGATATTTTAGTATCACAATCATTTTTTTCTGATATTTCTGTCTTCCCATTCTGCAGCACACATAGAAAGAAGAAAAAGCCTCCCAGGATTGTTTTTGTCCAGGAAGGTGCTCCTCCCTGCACAAAAACAATCTTGCATGCAACGCAGGCACCCTTGCACCATTGGGCGGTCAGTGTGCCTGTGTTGGTGCTAGGCTTTTGAAACGGCGCCAGTGAAGGGGTAAAGGACAGGAATGCGCCAATTGCCAAAATACGGTGCATACCTGCCCTTTCACTTTGATGCAGGGCAGCACAGCAAGGTGACTTGCTGTGCTGCCCTGTACCAAATCCCCATAAATATGGCCCTAGATTTCATTTTTGTGAACACCCTTGACAAAGTCAATTGATCAGAGTCTACATAATTTAATATTTTTCTGTGGTTTGTTCTCGTCAGGCCGACACAGATGGTTTCTTAACATTCTTGTGCCCTAGTGCATGAAAGTCCCTTGAATGCTCATGTTACAGCATCCATTGCTCTAGATTTTGTCTCCACTGCCTACAACCACATTATTCTTCCTAAAGACCCCTGACACTTTGGCCTTAAAGCTGCTGGAAGTCACTGTCCTCAGCAGCCACTCTTGCGGACCGCTGTAACTGAGAACCCAGGAGATATTGTTTTCAAGGAGATCCCATGGGATTTTGGCCCCTCTGAAACAGGATTGGAGATTTCCTGTAGCTAAATATGAAAACCACAGCCTGGCTTTGAAAGTGGATTTATCCATCCCAGAGGGGTTTCCCTACATAACTACAGACCTTTTTGGGGACACAGGATCTTTAGGATACTCATAGTAACACATTCATCTTTCAGTGGGTGAACATCGACCAACTAACTAACATCATTTTACGGGTTCTGTAATGAGTGCATGTCAAAAATCAGGTAGGATTCCCCTGCATTAAATGTGACATGCCCCATATGAAGGATATTATTTTACATTCTCTTACCAAAGCATGAACAATGCACCACAATTGGCAAAAAGGCCTGTTTGCACATGGGCTTCGGTTTTCATGTGTAAATACTACAAACTGTATAACCCAAAGTGCTCCGGGGATACAGTTAATATTCTTGGCTGTTCTTTGCACCCATAGAGCACATGGGGCCAGATGTATGATCAATTTTTGCGTTCGCAAATGGGAAATCGGCCGTTTGCGACCGCAAAATAGGTCTGCCCTATGTACAAACCTTATTTTGCGAGTCGACCGACTCGCAAAATAGGGTTTGCGACTCACTATTAGGAAGGGGTGTGCCAAGGGCGTCCCTTCCTAATAGCGAGTCGCACTTCCATGTACGATTGTTTTGCCGCCGCAATTGCGGCTGCAAAACACTTGCAGTTTACCATCCACTCCAAAAAGGTGTTAGCCACTCCCAAATGGGAAGCAGTCCCCAGGGGACCCCTTCCCCTTTGTGACTGGCAGCAAAAATATTTTTTGAGAGTAGGCAGTGGTCCCACGGACCACTGCCTACTCTTAAAAAATGAAACAGACACGTTTCATTTTCATTTTTTAAATGCATCCCGTTTTCCCTTAAGGAAAACGGGCTGCATTAAAAAAAAAACTGCTTTATTCAAAAAGCAGTCACAGACATGGTGGTCTGCTGACCCCAGAAGGCCGCCATGCCTGGGAGTGCTAGCCATTCCCAATGAGGTCGCAAATTGCACCTGCCTCATGAATATTAATGAGGCAGGCAATTTGCGACCCCATTAGGAATCTGTAAATTAAATTTTGCGAGTCGCAAATTGGAAGGGTCATACATCTGGCCGTTAGATGTGACCGAGGGGCCACAGATGCTTGTGGAGTTCTTTCTGTTATATAAGGATCACGCCGATGCACATTTTTCACTGGCATGGTTCCTCCAGGTTTTCCCTCATTTCCATGAGTGTGTGTGGCCATATATAAATGAGAGAAAGCATTTTCCCCTCTGGCATTTCCATATTACAATAATGCCACACTTAGGATCCAAGGGAGTAGCTCCCAACAAAGAACATATCGCTCCCTATCCTAATCTTTAAACTCCCAAAAAATAGGTTCCACTAAAAATCAGGGTCGTGTAGTGCGTGTATAGGAAAGAGATCCTTTTAAAGGACAAGAACCCTCACTCACCCAAAGGTGACATGCTTCATCATTGGGCTCCCTACGCACTTCGGGCCGCTAGGTGACAGATGTGGGCTACAACTCCCCACCTCATGTAGTGGGAGGAGAGGAGCTGAGGTGTTTTAAGGCAAAAGGGATGCCACAAAGTGATTTTGGTGAGTGAGGGGCAGAGTGCAGTGAAAAAGTGTATGAAAAAGTTAAAACTATCTCAAAGACTCAAATTATTTATTCGTTAGTGTCCTTGGATAGGGTTAAAAAAGCAGAGGACAGGAGGTTCTAAACAAATATACCCCCTCAAAGTCCAACATGTTTCTGCCATTTTAGACTCCAAATGGAGTTCATAGGCATTCCTCAGGACCAAATATTCGTACAAGTCACTCTGTAAGCATCCAAGATGCCCACCGCTCCTACTTTGACATTCAGACGAGCCAAATCCATGAGAATGGACTTGGTGAGAAATAACCCAGAAATTATTCCCAGTACCACCTGGCTGAAACCGAAACAGGGGTTTTTCAAATGCTTTACATACCGGGCTTGCAAATTTGGAGAGAATAAAACCCATTATACAGTACCTTTTAGTCCTAAAGAAAAACCTATTATGGGGCACTTCACATGCCGCACGGAATATGCAGTGTACGTGCTCACATGCACATGTGGCCTTAACTACATAGGAAGTACGATGTTACAGGTGCATGTGCGTATTTTACAGCACCTGCGTGCCATAGTCAACAATGACTCAAACTGTCCAGTAGCGCGCCACTTTAAAGCTATGCATGAGAACAACCCCAACTGTCTCAAATACTTTGTAATTGATGCCGTCCCAACATTACGGCGAGGAGGCAATAGAGAGCGTAAGTTGAGGCAACTTGAGACACGTAAGATCATAGAATTCGACAGTAAGGCCCCTTTAGGACTAAATACGACTGAGGATCTTCACAATTTTTTGTAAGGATTTCTGTGGTTTTTCATCTTTCCTATCATGCTAACCTCACATGCTGTAGTCAATGTATGAAATATCTGACTTTATGATAATATGTACTTGGAGGCCAATTATTACTGTACACTAGAGTATTAATCTCAGCCTCGCACAATTCGTTTTACCACCTATCTCATTATTGTTTTTAATGTATATAGAAAAAAAAAACAGAAAAAGATTTTTTTAGATGTGGTTTAGATTATCGTTACTATTTATTATTCAACTTTCTCAGTATTGTATTATTGAGTTAAGCACTTAGCACTTTATTCTTGCACGGTTTGCACATGGTCAAATTTTTGCACAGGTCTAAAAGTACGGTATTGCGCTATTTGCACTTTGTTGGTAATTATCAGGTTTTAGTAGCGTTTTAATTGTTTTAATACATACCTAGATGTTCCAAAGGCAGAAAGAACATACTAATAACTAGGACGATATGAATGTCATCTAGTATAGAAGCAAGGAGTGTACAGCGGATTTAGAGAGTTTTTGTTTGCATTTTAGCTTTTTGTCTGTGGTATTTACCAGATACTGTCATATATGGCATTTAAGCATAATAGTGGGTCAAAGATATAAATGACTTCCCAACATCGACAATCTGCATCAATCTATATACCGACATTAGGCTTTATCATTGAGATGTGATGAATATAATAACCATTACTTTCTTCCGCTGTAGCCCCAATGCATTAATGCAAGAAGTCCGTACGAATTTCAATCTACCAGTATGCCATGTTTTTAAAAAGAAAATGTATTTGCACTTATCTTATCTTCAGTCCTACTATTTATTAATTTTTAATTGCCGGATTGGCATTAAAATGTTCGTTTACATTATGTAATTATTATTAATGCCTTGGACTCGTATGTATTGAAGTTCGGATTAAACCGAGAGTCTTTCCTTTATGTCTTTTGGGGGTCATGTGACACTTGGAGGTGGTACAAATTAGATTAATGCAACGCTGTTTTTACATGTGATCAAGGCCGGTTTTTCCGGCCGAAACGCGTTATGACTACTTTGTGAGCAATAAATAAATCAACTTACGCCAAGAAAAGTGGAGTTTGCGCTTTCTTCATCGCCGTAAGGAGGTTGAGGAGGGGACTCTCTTTGAATATATATATATATATATATTCACTGAAAAAACCATAGGTTTTAGGGACAGTTATAGTTAGTTGGACATTGCACTCGTACAAAACCCGTGAAATTCCCCCGTTATAGTTAGTTCAGGTAACTATAACTCGCGCCCCCGCAATGCACTGCTGATGACGTCACATATTACATCACTCATGACATGGTCAGTGACATCACTGATGACATCACTGATGACATCTCAAATGACATCACTGATGACATCACTGATGACATCATCCAGTGACTGTGTTTCTGTAAAGTTTAATTTTGTTTTATATATATGCCAAGCTGTATTGATGAATGAGTGGGTGTATAAGTGTCTGTATGGAGGATTTAGTAGGTACGTGACTGACTGTATAAGTGAGTGATTAAACGTATCTTACTGAATGCATGGGTTAGTGACTAAACTGGGTGAATGTCTGAATCCGTCTGTCTGTTGCTGTGTAAGTGGCTGCATGGGTTTGTGAATAGCTACATGAGTGTCTATATGAGTTATTGATTGGTTGTCTGAGTATCTGTATGGGTGCCTGAGTGATCATGTGGGTGGGGTGTGTGCGACTCTGTGCATAGATGTGTGAGTGGGTGATTCACTGGGTGGATGGTTTCAAGAGTGCATCTGTGATAGACTGTATGGGTGGGTAAGTGTGTGTAAGAGTGTGTTAGTGAGTGAATGTATGTCCCAGTGGTACATGTGTGAGTAACTACATATGTGAAAGGCAGTATATATGTGTGTTGGAGTATATAAATGGCTATAAGTGAGAGTGTGTGATTGTGAGAGTGGCTGTATGGATGAGTGTGTGCTTGTATCAGTGATTGTATAAGAGCGTAAGAATGTGCTAGTATTTGTATGAGTAAGTGAGCTGGTGTGTGTATGACTGTATAGGTGAGTAAATGGCAGTGTGAATAATTATTTGCATGACTGACTAGGTGTGTGAGTACCTCTATGGATGAGTGGCGGTGTGTGAGTGTCTATATAGGAGTATGAGTGCATATGATAGTCCTGTACTGAGTGACCGTAAGTATGAGTGACTTTACAGGTGAGTTAGTGGATGTGTGTGTAGACCTAAGAATCAGTGAGTGGGTATGTAGTTATTGGTGTTGGAGTGTCTATGGTTTTGCGAATGGCAGTCTGTTATTTAGAGTGGGTGTATCAAAGGTTATATTAGGGTGTGAGGAGGTGCATCAGATTATCACCTGGATGATGTCATCAGTGATGTCATCAGTGATGTCACTGACCATGTCATGAGTGATGTAATATGTGACGTCATCAGCAGTGCATTGCGGGGCGCGAGTTATAGTTACCTGAACTAACTATAACGGGGAATTTCACGGGTTTTGTACGAGTGCAATGTCCAACTAACTATAACTGTCCCTAAAACCTATGGTTTTTTCAGTGAATTTCAAAGGTTTTTTAAATGCTAATTTCTAACTATAACGTGTCTGAAACCTATGGTTTTTTCAGTGAATTTCAAAGGTTTTTTAAATGCTAATTTCTAACTATAACTGTCCCTAAAACCTATGGTTTTTTCAGTGAATTTCAAAGGTTTTTTAAATGCTAATTTCTAACTATAACTGTCCCTAAAACCTATGGTTTTTTCAGTGAATTTCAAAGGTTTTTTAAATGCTAATTCCTAACTATAACATGTCTGAAACCTATGTTTTTTTTCAGTGAATTTCAAAGGTTTTGTAAATGACAATTTTTAAATGTATTAATTGTTATATTTATTTTTTGGATACTGATTTACTACATTTTTTTAAACTATTTATTTTTACATATTTTATTTTTTAAATTACATTGTAATTACATTATACATTACATTACAAAATATACTTTATCTGAATGAATTACTTTAGTTTAAATACTTTGCAAATAGGCAATAGAGTTTTAAGTACAGTAGTTACAGTTGTTGCAATGGGCAACACAATTTCAAACACAATGCAACATTGAGCTCAATGTGAATTTCTAGTTAAATGCAATTAGTTACTTTATGGATTACTTTTCTAACCACAGGACTGGATCCTAGATTCAGTCCTGGGACATCTCCTGTAAACAGTTGAGTAAAAGCGTTTTGGTTACAGTAGTGATTTTTAAGGAATATTATTGTATTTTAAAAGTTGACAGAAACTTTTTCACATAGAATCACCAATGTTATCCTATGGGAGGAAATTCACTTAGCAGGTAAGTAGTGTTATCGTTACTTTTTCTTACTCAGTGTTGGATCCTGGATCCAGCACTGTTGCATCTCCTGTAAACAGTTGAAAGAATGCATTTAAGTCATACAGGCGATTTTTAAGGAATATTTGTAGTTTGTGAAAATCGACACTTTGAAACTTTTCTGCTGAAAACCAGACAATGGATTCCTATGGAAGGAAATATAAGTTACTGGTAAGTACGGTTAAAATTACTTTTCAGGATCAGTACTGGGCTGAAAGATGCAGCACTGAGGTCTCTCCTGATAACAAGTGAGTAAATCGGAATTCGTATTTCGGCTGATTTTAGAGGAATATTTGTATGTTTCAAAAATCGAAACTTAGAAACTTTTTCAGCAAAAAGCAGGCAATGATATCCTATGGAAGGAAATTCAAGTTACTGGTAAGTATGGTTAAAATTACTTTTCAGGATCAGTACTGGGCTGAAAGATGCAGCACTGAGGTCTCTCCTGATAACAGGTGAGTAAATCGGAATTCATATTTCGGCTGATTTTAGAGGAATATTATAAAGTTCCAAAACTCCACACTTAGTAAGAATTTCTAAGTGAAACCAGTCAATGTTAGCCTATGGAAGGAAATTCAAGTTACTGGTAAGTACGGTTAAAATTACTTTTCAGGATCAGTACTGGGCTGAAAGATGCAGCACTGAGGTCTCTCCTGATAACAGGTGAGTAAATCGGAATTCGTAGTTCGGCTGATTGTAGTGGAATATTTGCACAATGGTGAAGGAAGGGGGTGGGGCCTGAGGTGACATGTCTGCAAACACACCCAGTGGCGCGTTTTAAGTTGGAGAATTAATTCCTTCTCAATCCCGAGGGTCCCTAGGGGCCAACTAGCCCACCAGATACCTCTAGTATGCCCCAGACAGCTGCGTTGCAGAGAGGTATTCAGAGGCCACGCCCCTTTTTACAACACTCTGCAACGCAGCTCTGTGGCGCTTACTGGAGGTATCTGGTGGGCAGGATTGAAGGGGATTTAATTCCCCATCTTAAAACGCTCCACGGGCCTGTTTGCACACATGTCACCTGAAGCCCCGCCCCCTCCCTTCACCACTGTGCAAACGCGCCCCGTGGCGCGTTTTAAATTGGGGGATTAAGTCCCCTTGAATCCTGAGGGTCCCTGGGGGCCAACTAGCTCACCATGTACCTCCAAAAAGCGCCACAGAGCTGCGTTGCAGAGAGGGGTAAAAGGGTGTGGCCTCTGTACACCTCTCTGCAACGCAGCCCGTGCGCATACTGGAGGTTCCTGGTGGGCTAGTTGGCCCCAGGGACCCCAGTATTGAAGGGGAATTCGTTCCCCATCTGCAAACGCGCCAGGGGGCGCGTTTGCAGAGTGGTAAAGGAAGGGGGCGGGGCCCCAAGGGGGGCTGTGTGGCCCCCCTTACTTTTTCCTATTTTTGGGCCTTGGGGACCCCATCCCCCAGGGCCTTATCCCTTTTTTTTTATTAAACGGAAAGGGGGCCGCGTGGCCCCCTCCCATGGCCGAATCTGGCCCCGGGGACCCCATCCCCGGGGCATGGCCACACTTTTAAATACATTTTTAAGGAGGGGGCTGCGTGGCCCCCTCCTCAGGCCTCCTTTTGCCCCTGGGACCCCATCCCCCGGGGCAAGCCTTTATTTTTTATTTTTTTATTTTTTTAATTATTATTTTTGGGGAGGGGGGCCGCGTGGCCCCCCTCCCGGGCCACTACTTGCCCCGGGGACCCCATCCCCTGGGGCTGGCCTCTCCGTTGGGGACTGTGGGGGGTCCCCAATCCCCCCACAGTCCCGCCGGCTCCCCGCGTCCCTTGGGAGCCGGCATTGCTTTCCACATGGGAAGCTGCTAACATGCAGCTCCCCATGTGGAAAAGCATGTGCTTGGATATTGGAAGCGAGAGCAGGTTTCCCTGCTCTCGCTTCCAATATCCAAAGCAGTTTGCTATGACAGGACGGGAGCCACGAGCAAACTACAGTGTCCCGGGGTTATGCACCCTGGGACACTGCAGGAGCCGGCCCTGGGGGGTGGTGGTTCCTAGGGCCATTACAGGCTCCAGGAGGAGGGCCGCGCGGCCCCCCTCCCTCCATTGACAATGCCCCGGGGAGGTGGTGGTCCCTGGGGCTCTGGGGGTCCGTAATGGACCCCCATATTGACATTTTTAGTGCCCCGGGGAGGTGGCGGTCCCCGGGGCATGTGGGGGGGCTCGAGCCCCCCCCACACAGGTAATTTTTAAATACATTATTAAAGAAGCCCCGGGGAGGTGGCGGTCCCCGGGGCTGCGGGAGGGCCGAGAGCCCTCCCGCGCCATTTATTTTTAAAGCCCCGGGGGGTGGCAGTCCCCGGGGCATGGGGGGGCCTTAGAGGCCCCCCCACATATTATAAATACCCCCCCCATGCCCCCGGGACTTGGCCCACCCAGGGGCCAATTAACAACGAAGCGCGGGAGACCGCGCTTCTTTTTTTTTTTTTCGGCGGGATTCGCGCACCCTAAGCGCATTCCGCCGATTTTATTTGTTGAAAAATGCTTTTTCTGCCCAGGGGTCCTTGTGGGACCCCTGAGCAGACCTAGGGGGTCAGGGTGTTTCTACCCTGCCCCCTTTTGCGCTTTGCGCACTTGTTTCTGTCCCTCGGTTCTACCGAGGGACAAAATGGCTGCCAACACTTCCTGATTTGGAGTGTTGACAGCCAATTAGCATGCAGCTCGTGATCGGGAAGGTACGCGGACCCTACTCGGCCATAGATATATATGTGATTTTATTTGTGATTCTCTCAGAAACTACTGAACGGATTTACACCATTTAAGCAAAAGGCACGACACTGAACCAAGGGCTACCTCTTTGCCAAATTTGGTGTAATTCCGTTCAGCAGTTCGGGCTGTAGCTGCGACTAAAGGTTCCTATGGAAAAATGAATGGGGAAAACGCGTTTTGGGACCCCCTTTTTCTCGGCCCCGCTTGACGAATCAACCCGAGACTTTCAGGGTAGGAGCGGAGCGGAGCGCCCCAACAAGTTGGAAACTTTCACGAAGATTTGTCAACCGGCGCCAACGTTATTTCAAATAGAATGTCGCGGATTTCCTATGGATAATAGGTCCTAACTATAACTATCTACTGGCGACCGCCAGTAGTGTCTTGTGGATTGTTACCTGCCTTGTTATGTTGGCCTAGGCCTGGCTGCCATGCTGCTTCTCTTTGCGCACGTTACACTGAGCCGGGCCTTCCTCGCCCTTTGCTCGTGCCAAGTTCTTTTGCACTGTCTGCATTTTCTGTTGTTCACCTTTTTGGGCTCAGTCTGCACAAACATGTACAAGGTCGCATAACAATGTATTCTGGTTCTTCCTGATATGGCCAGTCTCGCGCACCCAGACATAACATTATGTGCAATTGCCATGAAGAGTTTGATATGCTTTTAATACTGTGGTGTACTAGCGCTTAAACACACTTGGAGAAATCCCTTTCAGTGAGAAGAGCTATGATGTCCTGCTGATGTAATTCTGCATCTAGAGACTGAGGTATGGGGGTTCGCTAGTCAAAGCCCAGAGGTCTTCTATTTTATAATAAACTATCTTACTGCAAGGGGAGGGTGGTAATGTTATTTATACGTTTATCCACTGAGCTCTGAGATGCTTTCCCCGTTTGTATTCTATGGAATTGTAACCATGCTGCTTATATTAGTCATATGCATTATGCTATTAGTACTGACACGTGTACTGTACATTAGAGCACGTAAATTGGAATAAACATTTTAACCTATCCAGTGTCTCTTCCTACGCACCTTGTGAACAAGTACGAGTGAGTGGCGAAAGAGTGTTCTTGCTTCAGTGAGTCCTGAGATAAAGATACCGTGTTCTGGGTTGTCCTAACATTAGTACTTGGGTGCTAATGGGATGCTAAGCTAGTTGGGTTGGGGTTTTTGGGTGCTACGGTATATGGTGGCAAACCACTGTATTCCGGGGTCCCATTTTCCTGTGCATAGCTCTGTGTATGTGCAGAAACCTTATGACATGGCGCGACCACCGTGGGGCAGCTTATCTGCGAGACGCTTGAGTAGTGCTTGTGCTTGTCCACAAACCCCTCGCGTACGCTTCCGGAGGCGTATGTGACGGTGATACCTCCTATATTGAATGTTTTATAGGTTCTTTCAAGCTTGATATTATTAAAAAAGGTTAGTTAATAGACCCATTTTTGTGCTCCCTGTTAGGTTGTCGTATATAATTGTTTAGTCATGGCTGGTGTGGCGATAGCTGCACATAGTCGAGAGCACTCCGAGACCACTTAGCTGTGTATGGAGTGCCCGATACTGGGGTCGAGTTGGTCTTTGTGGTTCAAGCCGATGCGGCTTATCACTTTGAAGTGTTTTACACTTGGATCACTTTTGAAGCGGTGGATGCAGGTGATAAGCTGTTTCATGAATATAAGCCCACCGCTGTTCCTGCTGCCTATCGACCCTATACTGTTCTTGAAGTGCCTCTCACGGCTTGGCAGCACCGTGTTTGGTTCAATGGCGCCCTACCACAACCAACTACCGCAGTTCGTTTAGGCCCCTTATCAATTCAGGGGGCCACTTGGCCTGTATTGGCCGGGTATACCCCGCATCCAAATTATCTGGCATTACCGCTTGCGGAACTGCGCACTATGCATACCGGGTGGTGCGAGTGCATCGAGCCTTGGTGACATACGTTACAGGAAGCCTCCATGGAGCTGCTCCTGTAGTCGCAGGCCAACCAGCTATTGCTGCTGGAGTGACTATAAGTCCTGTCATGGTAAATTCTGTGATGGGCAAACGTCCACAAAATAAGGACGATTATCCTTATTGGCTTGCCGAAAAGTTCGATCAGATAGAAGCAGTGTTTCCACATACATCCCCAGTAGATAAACACCGCATCCTCACGATAAGTTTGCCAAAAGACATAATCCCCGATTTGACATCATGTGAAAACTGGGGTAAGGTATTCGCAGCAGTTTATTCAAAATGTTTTGGAACTCCTTCCATGACGGTTCTACCCTCTGTAATTAAAAAAGTACAGGATGAACATGGCCCTGAAGCGGCTGTGGAATTAGGGATGAGACTAGTGGGAGTGTTTGATGTAGTAGCTGAGCTGATCCTTGGAAATGTCAAGGGCGATGCTATGAACTTTCAAGTAGCGAATGCTTTGGCTTTGGTCCCAGAGTTGGACAGGCCTCGCGAATTACCGAAAATAATAGCCCGGGCTTATAAAACAATTGGAAGAAATAGCCTAGGCAACAAGCCTTTTGTAAAAATGCAAACTCAATCGCAAACACAAGTTATACAAACAAAAAGTGCATCTGAGAAAGATGATAAACCAGTCTTCACTAAAAGAGTTGGAGACAGAAAAAACAGGGTAAGCAACAAAAGAAGCCGGGGTCGAGAGGCGCTTCCCCAGTTTCGGTTTCTTCTGAACGTACTTATGATTTACGTGATAGGTCAAGGATTAAATCACCAGAAAGGTTTCAGAGCTCTGATACGCGTTCTCCTCGTTCTTCACAGGCCCAGACGTCGTCACAGGCTGGTGGAGGAGGACGGCAAGATAGAGGAAGGGGCCGAGAGGCTCCCCAGGAGCGAGACCAACCTCGACAACAAGTCAGAGGTAAAGCAGAAGACTTTCATCTTCCTCGACCGCAATTTCAGAAGAAAAAGGTTGCCGCTGTTACAGCGAAATATACCTCAGACCGTGAGAACGAGACTCCAGAATTGGACGTGGGCAGTGACCCTCCTAGACAGCGCCGCGGAAGTTACCATAGTGCGGGAGGCGCTACGTCCTCATATGGAGGCGACAGCAACTGAAACATTCGTTACTGTAGAGACAGCTGACACAAGAGTGGCACCCCCTGACAGACTATATAATATAGTTATACAAATCGAAGGTGACATACCGCGTGAAATAAAAGGGATTTTTGGGAAAATCTAACCTCTTCATATGACATTTTGTTAGCAGAGGTGGATTGGCCACCCCCATTCGTTTTAGCTGCACATAAAGGAGAGGAGGTAATACTTCCAAGCTTTTCAAAGCATGTCCCAAAAGACAAAGCTGAAGCACTTGCAGCTGAGTGGGCTGTGTACCTGGCACCAGCGTTATACCGCAACCATGTGGGATGGGATGAAGAATCACCTCCTCATGCAATGCCTTTGCGGTCACTACCGCAGCCACAACCCCAATATCCCATCAAACGGCAGGCAAAAGGCCCCGTCTCCGAAATTCTGACACAGTTGGAATATCAGGGAGTAATTGAACCATGCGTATCACCTATGAACAATCCCCTTTTCGTGGTTTCTAAACCCGATGGATCGTACCGCTTAGTTTTGGATTACCGGCATTTAAATACTCATTGTCGGAACTTTGCGGTGCAAAATACACACAGTTCTGCGCTTGTAGACAGTCTTGTTCGTAAAAAATACAAAACGACACTTGACCTTTCAAACGGTTTCTACACGCACAACCTAGCCCCGGAGAGTGGTCAATGGACCGCATTCACATCCGGTGGTAAATTATTCCAGTTCCGGCGATTACCCATGGGCTATAAAAATAGTCCGGGTATATTCGCCGCCCGTGTTGTTTCTTTGTTAAATGACATTGATCAAGACGCATGTTCGTACGTAGATGACATCTATCTGACGGACGACGAGTTATTTCAGCATTTGTCCCGTGTGGACCGCATTATTCTTGAATTCGCGGAGCAGGGTTACAAATTTAACTTTGCTAAGTCACACATTGCTGAATTTACCGTTCTGTTCTTGGGCTATGAGCTCAATAACGAAGGTAAGGGCTTAGCCCCCATTTCTTGGAAAAATGTGCACATTTGTGCCCCCCAAATACTCTGAAGAAACTTCAGTCTTTGCTGGGGTTCTTGAACTTCGGGCGTACTTATATTCCCGAATATGCCCAGCGTATCAAGCCTTTGTATGCTTTGATACAACCAACTTATTCAAGGTCTTGCTGGCTGCCTGAGCATACCTCAATACTGCAGTCTTTGCAGACAGACCTTTTGGAGTCTAAATATCTTTTGACTCGTGATAACCACACAAACCTGGTGATTAGAATAATTCCGGGGGCGGTGGGATTCACATACTTAACCTTTAATGAAGGTGATACAGTACCCATCGCATACAAGTCACATCTGTACACTTCCGCTGAATTGCGCTTTACATCTGTCGAAAAAGTTCTGACTGCAGTGCAAATGGCGATTCTGAAAGAACGCGCACTGGCACAGGGAAAGCGGATTCTGGTGGTAACACCCTGTCCTGCCCTAGAGGCAGTAACAAAGGCAAGTGTACCGAACTCAAAAGCAATGCATCCCCGTTGGATACAATGGGCTACATCTTTGACGTCATCAGACGTCACCTTTGTTTTCGATTCTTCTCTTCAGACTCAGGAGTTTTTGCAGTATGAATTTGTTCATCCTCCTCCTTTGTTTTTACTACCGCTTGAGGATTACAAATGTGTGATCTACACCGATGGTTCGGCGCAACCGGCCACTGGGTCCAAGCACGCTTATTCAGCTGCATGTGCTATTGTGGCGGGTTCCTTTGTAAATGGAACGTTCAAATCCTCTGCAGTGCATACTCGCACACTTGGAGATAGTACCGCACAATTGGCCGAGCTGCATGCATTGCTACTTGCACTTGAGTTTGCTTCTCAGGATGAGACAACTCTTATTGTATGTGATTCCTTCTACTGTGTACAATCTTACAATGACAATCTGTTTTTCTGGTCGAAAAACGACTACAAGGACGCAAAAGGGAGCACAATTAAGCATAAAATGCTTTGGGTTCGAGTGGCAGAATTGCAACAACGTCTGCCCCTCACACAGGTGGTTCACACCTTAGGCCATCAGCGGGTGGGCGCACACGCTATTGGTAACGATCTGGCAGATGAGGCTGCCCGTTCAGCAGTAGTCACGTGTTCAGTAGCAGCGGTTACTAGGTCCATGTCTAAAATAGACCCTGTTATTTTAGCAGCTATTGCTGCAACCAAGGAAGGTGATAATTACCCTACAGGTTTCCCTTCCAAGTATTCTTACACATTAAGTCCCGATCAGGTTCCTTATGTAACTATACCTGACGTTGGAGACCGGCTGATCCCCAACGCGGACCGCAGGAGTGCCTTGATATCAGCTGCACACGAAGGCATGGCTTCTGCTCATGCAGGTGTGTCAGCTACGGTTTCCATCTTGCAGCAGCGTTATTGGTGGCGTGGGTTATATAAAGACACCCGTGCTTTTGTGCTTTCTTGCGACGTTTGTCAACAGATTAAGCCTTCCACGGTAACACGTCCACCACAAACACCGCTCTGCATTGCTAACAGACCCTTTGGGTGTGTTTACTTGGATCACTGCGGTCCATTCTCGTCAGACACTGCTTATAAATACATCTTAGTGGCAGTGGACTCGTGCACACGGTTTCTCTGGGTCTGGCCACAACGGAGTGCTGACGCCCGAAATGTAATCAGGGATTTGCGTGTCTTTGTGGGAATTTTCGCATGCAGCACCTTCCATTCGGACCAAGGTCCAGCGTTTGCCTCTAGGGCTTACAAGGATGCAATGGCTTCGCTTGGGGTGCGGGTGAAATTTTCGTCTCCGTATAGGCCTGAGGGCAACTCTATCGTTGAACGAATGAACCGTGACTTAAAGCAATCCTTAACAGCTAGGGTTTTAGGTACTGGCAGGAACTGGCTGGCCCATTTGTATACCGTGCACTTAATAATCTCCCTAGAAGACCTCTGGGTGGGCGGACCCCATACGAAATGCTCTTTGGCATAAGAATGTTTGTGCCTGACCTTGAGGGTCCAGACATCGCGGCGCAATCCGCCAAGTTTGATGTAGATAACCATTCTGCTATGTTACAGGACTTACAAGAAGCCCGAGACAAACTTGCAACTACACATTTACCTTCAGCCACAGACCCTGCGTTGCAGATTCCGGTAGCCGGCTGGCTTCCGAAAATTGGAGAACTGGTTCGAGAGAAGGTTGAAAACAAAAGGAATTTGGCCCCTCTTTTCGTGCACCGGTTCCAGTTCTTGGCCTGAAGGGAACACGTACAGTCATTTTACCACCGCTTCCTGGTCGCAAAGAGAACAGATACATCTCAGTTGAAAATGTCAAGCTACAGCGCCTGGCCGATCCTGAATAGTGTCACACCAGCGGTCTCTTGTCCTGCCATTTATCGGACATATGTTCATAGTCCATCTGCACGAACTATCGCTGATGCTGTAATTGAGATGGTTGATTTGCCTGAAACTATGATTGATCCCCAACTCTCCACCAATATCAACGAGGACGAGTATACTTATCCTGCATCAGAATCGGTGGCACATCAACCAACAACGCCACTAAGCCCGACTCGTTATTCCTTTGATTCGGATTCCACATCTTCAAAAGTTCCATCCAAGTTCAGTATTTTTATATCCTGGTTTAGAGACAATTTTTTGATTCCCCCTGGACATACATCTGGTTGGTACTTTTCTTGATATTTTTGTTCATGTCCATTGGCTTTGTCACAGTGTTTTTTCTACTAATCAATGGTCACTATTTACCTGAACGCTCTGCTGTAGACTATGTTTCTGGAACTTTGGCTCCTCATTCCTCGTCTCACATCATGAAGCGTGACCACACATTTGTGAACATTTCAGCTTTCCCCGTTGCTGATGGCATCGTATGGGATGCAGTGAACTATCAAATCCATGGTCCGACGGAAATTATTAATGTACCTAATGTCCTTCGTGTTTCAATGGGTGATGTAGTACAAAATAATATTCATTCTGATGATTGGGATGTGCATGCCGTTGAAGCATTGTTTGCCGATTTAAAATATTATGCATCTTTTAATGCTGAAGATTTATATATGAATTCTGCTAATTACGCCGATTTGTATTGTTACCAACATTGGGGTAATCATTTTCTCCATAAGCCCAGTGCCCTGCGTAGTACTGTTAACTATACCCAATGGGAACATTGTCCAAACCCCTTGCCAGGTAGCTCTCAATCTCTTCGAAATAAGTTTAATTATTTCACTGATTTTAATCGGTCGAACCCTGCATCCTATTATTTTAGACTAAATAACACATCAACTCAGAAAATTATGTTAACACACACCAAATTGCTTTATTCAGGTTCCTTTCTAAGTGCCTTAGCTGTGGGTGGTTATGAGTACTGGGATAATATAGTGGATTTAAAATCTATTTGGGGCTCCAAGCCATGGCAGGTACAGGGAACCGAGGCGTTGCATCGTGCGTGCCTCATCCCTACCCAAATTATGTTCATAAATGCTTCCATCTATCAGACTACATGTTGGGGCTTAGCAACCACTAAACAATTGAATACGCCATCAATACCATCCCTGTCGAGTTTTCCAAATGAAAGCTCACGATTCAATATGTCCCTCGTGTCCCTGCAGGCAATGTTACAAAATAATTCGTTTAATGTTTCTGAGCTGGTTCAGTCACCCTGGTTAGTATGGCCTATATCATCTAATGCATGTCAAATGCGTTTTCATGATACTGGTGCTAGCTACACACAGAATAGGCCTGATCCGAGGTTTACTGATGCCCGTACTGTCACTACATACTCTGTTGGTAAATTATGCAAACAATGGCTGCAACATTCGTCCCTTGATTCTGTTAAACAACATTTGTCCCTCCTTACAGGCAATATTGATCTGTCCGACTTTGTTTTGGGACCTCGTGGTCCCCGACCTAAAAGATTCATTTATGAAACATATAATGAACTCTGGAAGCTATCACAAATGGAAGCTGCTTCCCGTCTTCGGGAAATAGATCAAGCAAATATGGAAAAGGTGCTTGCTGTTGTTGACAATAGTATTAATACCCTGTCTTCTCGCATTTACACGTTAGAGAATATTGTGTCCTCTGTTGTTGATATTGTACAAGATGATGTTTCTGTGTTATATCATGGTCAGAATCAATTGCGTTCAGTTATGCAGTTTGCATGGACTTTACAAACGCTCAAGTTAGGTAAAGTTCCTTGGCATTTTTGAACACCTCTGCCTTATTTCTACCTTTTAACTTAACTGACAAACAGCAATTTATGTCCATGAAGGATGCAACTTACACTCTATTACATATCGAAAAGGTGGATCCTTTGCCGTTCTCTGTTGCAGAACTCGATTCTGCTGTATGGCTAGTCCATGGGGTTATAGCTTTACCATTTTCCTTGTTTGAATTTGACTCGTGCATGAAACATTATCCTGTGGGCCGTTACCGGCCATTGGGCAGTGCTTTCCTGCATGAACTCTGGTCCTTGCCTTTCATGTATAAATGCCTTCGGGACGGCAAGGAAGTCTTTCTCACGGGGGAGTACTGCGACTCGACTATAGGTCATTCGCTTATTTGTAAACACATTAAATTGCATGGCTCATGTAGCGTTTCCTCTCCTAATCTTGCTTGTGTGCTGAAAGGTATTCCTGCTCCTGTTATTTCACCTACTTTCACTCTCCTTTCCAATGGTAGTTATTTACTTTTAAATAACGAGAACTGTTGTGGCCTGCAGGCTGGCATTCCTTACATTGTAACAGTTTCACACAGGGTTGTCTGCTGCAAAAATGTGCTTTTTCCTCCCCCTCATGGCAAGGTTGATATCTCTATTTGGCCTTCCATCCCTACCATGGATGCAGATTTCAATAGACTGAGCAGAATAAAGGCACTATTATTAAACGAGGAAGTTATGCTCACGTCCGCCCGGGAGACATTCGTTCTCCAGGTGGCGAGTACCCACAGTGAAATACAGGCCCTTTTGAACACTAATCTCCCCCAACATTTTGGGGAGTTAATACATCGTATTTTTAACGCATCTAACACTGAAGGCCTAGTACACTTTTTTAAGGTCGTTGGGTCGGGCTTGGTGTCCTCCTTCCAAACTATTTTTGGTGTCATCCCGGCTTTCATACATTCTATATTTTCCAGTGTCTTTGGCGGTTTCCCATTGATCCGAGCTTTAGCGGCTGGTGTCTTGCTCTTAATTTGCTTTCTGCGCAATGGCTGCTCCCCGATGGGACCTGCTCGATCCAGAACGCCTCCAGCTGCTCCGTGAGCGCCTTTTGGCCGGTTTTGGTGTCTTGCCATTGGCGACACTGAGCGTGTCATATACTCTTTCATTTCGCTTTGCGTATTTCACTTGCGTGCAACCTGTGATGACTTGTGTCCGCTGTCCTTTCACCTGGACTCTGGATTATTGCCTCTCCAATTCGTCATTGTCTGTTCCGGATTTTGTTCAGTTGATGGGTCCCTTAGAGGCCCATGAGCAGGACTGTTCCGTCGCTGGCTGTATGGCGCGTGCGGCTGCACTGGGGATTTTGGCGCAATGGGATATCTGGGCGGCTGCCCAGGATCTCCTACAACGAAGCTGTTTTAATTATCACGCAAGCTGTCCCGCATTGCTTATGGATGCTCCCTTTGCTGAGGAGCATTCCTGCTCTTTCAAACTCATGGATTGGATGGCATCTATGTTTTTTGACGATTCCAATGATGAACTCTTGGAGGGTATGGCTTTTTTCTGCACTTTCACTTTCATGGATTGACCTGCCCTTCGCCGTTTGGGCGCTCCCTGTGCTCCGACATCTGTTTTTCTCCTCTGATGGGCCTCTGTCCTGGCCGCCGGACTGTCCAGGGAGGGTGTCTTGTGGATTGTTACCTGCCTTGTTATGTTGGCCTAGGCCTGGCTGCCATGCTGCTTCTCTTTGCGCACGTTACACTGAGCCGGGCCTTCCTCGCCCTTTGCTCGTGCCAAGTTCTTTTGCACTGTCTGCATTTTCTGTTGTTCACCTTTTTGGGCTCAGTCTGCACAAACATGTACAAGGTCGCATAACAATGTATTCTGGTTCTTCCTGATATGGCCAGTCTCGCGCACCCAGACATAACATTATGTGCAATTGCCATGAAGAGTTTGATATGCTTTTAATACTGTGGTGTACTAGCGCTTAAACACACTTGGAGAAATCCCTTTCAGTGAGAAGAGCTATGATGTCCTGCTGATGTAATTCTGCATCTAGAGACTGAGGTATGGGGGTTCGCTAGTCAAAGCCCAGAGGTCTTCTATTTTATAATAAACTATCTTACTGCAAGGGGAGGGTGGTAATGTTATTTATACGTTTATCCACTGAGCTCTGAGATGCTTTCCCCGTTTGTATTCTATGGAATTGTAACCATGCTGCTTATATTAGTCATATGCATTATGCTATTAGTACTGACACGTGTACTGTACATTAGAGCACGTAAGTTGGAATAAACATTTTAACCTATCCAGTGTCTCTTCCTACGCACCTTGTGAACAAGTACGAGTGAGTGGCGAAAGAGTGTTCTTGCTTCAGTGAGTCCTGAGATAAAGATACCGTGTTCTGGGTTGTCCTAACATTAGTACTTGGGTGCTAATGGGATGCTAAGCTAGTTGGGTTGGGGTTTTTGGGTGCTACGGTATATGGTGGCAAACCACTGTATTCCGGGGTCCCATTTTCCTGTGCATAGCTCTGTGTATGTGCAGAAACCTTATGACAGTAGATAATATATATATATATATATATATATATATATATATATATATATATATATATATATATATATATATATATATATACCACACTCATCAACAACAAGATGGCTATACTGCCCGCTTTCAAAAGCAAACACCAGGAACGTGGGTAATGAATAGGCCATCTCCATCTGTAACAAAAGAAAGAGCATGATACATTTTGCTCATAGAAGTGATGTGATACATATTAAGTCCCACAAACACAATCGCAACCCTTCATAAACAGTTCTTCAAAAACAACATGTGTACGGGTGAGTAAACAGGCGCGATCAAGGTTACCTGCTGGAGGAGACAGACTTAGGCTCTCTGTAACCACAAGGTACCCCGCAGTCACTTCGGCTCACCAAACTACCAAAAATAAAATCGAAAAAACAACAACAGTGGCAGTATAGGGAAAGAATTCAACGACCTATCTCATTGTGTGTAGAAAGTTTCTCGGCTTGTGAATGCTCAAAGATGGATTAGCAATGGAATTCACCGAGACAATCATGCACTGAACAACACATGTGAAGGGATGACCAGGGATGGGCCGCTGTATAGTAAAAGGACAGGAAATATCAAAAGTATATATATATAACCCTTTCTAATAAGCCTGTCTAGGTCAGCCTTAAGAAACAAGAGGGAAAGAATAGGGCACTCAATCAGAACCAAATAACGGGTGCAATGACAGTGTCCCTCTCTCTCTCTAGAATAAAAGGGATCGGAAAACGCGGTCGCAGCGAGCGAACTCACACCGGTCGCGGTATCAGAGATGGGAGGAGACCAGAGTAAAAGTCAATGACCCTCTGGCATTGGAAGCGAATAACGCATCTCGCCAAAGTAATGCATCAAAGTCTCAGTTTGACCACAGTGGGAATTAAAAGAAAAAGTCAGTGCGGCTACCATTATTCTCTGTGTTACGGTCCCAATGCGCCTACAGAGATAGAGAACTCACTCCAGTATCGCGACACCGACTCGAAAAGAATTCTGTCTACACTAATCTGCACCACAATTACACAACGAACAAACCAAAACAAAAACAACAACAAAAACAGCCAGTACTCACCACAGTCCTCAGCCGAGTGTACTGTGTAAGCGGGGTCATGGCGAGAGAAACGATCGCCATAATCATACCGTATTTCAAAGACTGGGGAAGGGCGTCAAACGGACGTGAAGCATAACGTCACTTCCGGAAGAGTATCAAGGCATGATGGGTAACGTAGTCCTAGCCCAATTTAAATATAGTACTGACACGGAGAAAGAAAAGGTGTCCAGAGGGGGCCAGTCAACATCATAGAAAAACTGAGGGAACTTACAAAACTGAGAAAACTCCAAAAGGGAAAGGAAAGACACGGACCACAAAATAAAAAATGAAATATATAATCGAGATAAACACAACTGGATAATATCACGATCAACCTCATGGGAAGTGTGGTCCTCTACACTGTTGATAAATAAAACTAAGTCTCCTTGACACTCAAGAGACAGGTGACTGAATATAAGCTCAACGTACCTATTGGGGCCCATAAGGAGACACAAAATGGAGAAGCCCTTAGGAGTGTGTTGTAGGAGTAATCAATGGTGTTATACGACCCGTTGTCACACATTATAACAATGGGGGTATTGTGGTAGTGCCTAAACCAGACATACAGGTAAAATAGACACGCCACATATCATGGACAAGGCATGATCCACAGGACAACATTAGATTCCTGTGTGTCGTATTGGCCATATCAAAAACAGGTGTCATCCATGTCATGTCAAAAAGATATGAACACATTACATATGATAGAACATGAACCAGACTCAATGAAGATATGGGTAGGTTACATATCATAGGACATAGATAGGGATCTAGTAAATAAGTCCAGGTACAGACATGTAGTATGGCAAGGTCAGAAGGGACGACCCCACAACCGGGGGAAGGGATAAAAAGAGGTATACAGGTGAAAAAGCTACAAAACTGCAGACAGTCGTCCATTGCAAAGGTTCATCTGTCCAGAGTGTGCCAAGGGATCTCATCATTAAGACCCTGGGTATCACATCTAAGCCTGTAAAACCATCTCTGTTCCCTGTGGAACAGAACCGATTCATGCAGACCCATCTCCTTCACATATCTTGGTCTGTCAATGACCATCCAGTAGATGTCGTTCTCAGAATGGCCTAGATTAAAAAAATGCCTGGTCAATTTTGTATTGTCCTTCCTACAACGAATAGAGCTACGATGTTCCCCTATTCTCACTTTAACTTTGCGTGTCGTCATCCCTACATAGAAGAGATTACATGGACACCGCAAAAGATAAATAACTCCCTCCGTGTTGCAGTTTGTCAAAGAGTTCAACTGCCATGGGGTAGACAGGCCCAGGTCTATCGTAAGTAACCTCGATGTAAAGACACATACTGAGCAGGAACCACAGGGATAATGTCCCTTGGCAGGGGCAGTCGACCACAAAGTGTGTTGTCTAGTGACAGGTATGGCACTACGTGGGCGTGTATGCACTACCATGTCCTTAATGTTCTGACTGTGTTTCAATGCGAAGAGTGGATTCGGGAGCAGTGCAGCACCAGTATTGAGAATGTGCCAATTCCTATTGATAGAATTTTTAACAATGTCAGTTAGGTGGCTGAAAGTACTAACACAGACTAAACATTTTAAAGGATTCTTGGTTACAGTGTCCAGTAGGGCATTCCGATTGTTGTTTCTTGCTCGTTTTTGTGCTCCACATATGACATTGATAGGATATGCACGTTTTTGCAGATGAAGGTTCAATGTTTGTGCATGTTCCTTAAATTTACTTATCTCTGTGCAGTTTCATCGCAGTCTCAAAAACTGACCCACTGGTAAGTTGTTCCTTAGCAAGTGGGGGTGGAAGCTGGTGTTCTGCAAAAGTGAATTGCGAGCCATCGGCTTGGTGTATAGCTCGGAATAAATGCTTCCATCCTTCGGGTACAACAATAAGTCTAGAAAAGGCAGGGAGACTTTACTTGACTCATGGGTGAATCTCAGGTGGGGGGTTTCTGGAATTTAACCAATCGGCAAAAGAATCTAAGATAGCCGGAGTTCCCTCCCAGACTGGGATAAATGTTCTAATAAAGAACCTAATTTGGAGACTATTGGTCTCCCCGGTGGTGGTCTAGTCAGTTTGTGCACTTTGGGTAGCACATAAAAGTAAGGTGTCTTGGGTTGTGTATTGGCCAGAAATTCTGCTTCCCCTTTGGTGATCCAATCAGATTCCAAAGCATGTGTCATCATTGTCTTGATCTTTTTAGACAAACGTGGTGGGGGGGTCAAGATTCAGGCGGTGATAGTACTTATATAATGTATCCCCTATTGTACCCAATTGATCCCTCCCTTCCTAACGCTTTGTATGCCACCCTTAATCCTGTAAATCGCTCTGATACCCTCACGGGTCTGGTTCGCGATCTATAAAACTATAAAATAAATAAATAAATAAAAAATAAACTTATCATTATTCAGTTGGCGGAGGCATTTCGAATGGTAAGTATCAACATCCATAACAATGGTTGCACCACCCTTGTCTGCTGGTTTGATAATTATCCCAGAGTCTGTACTCATAGAGCGAAGGCAATCTTGGCCCTTCTTGGATATGTTAAAAAACAGAATCTTGGCTGAAGGTCTAACTACCAAGACACCCAGAGGGTACAGTGGGACCCTGCATTGGAACAGAGGATAGCACGGAGTCTGACACGAGAGCCCTCACCATCAACAAGCACATAGATGACCTGGTCATTAACCTGAGCTCTCACTCTCTGACTGATCTGGAAATTGAGGTCCTGAATAAGGGTCTGGGTTTTGTGCCCACACATTTGGGTGATGACTTAGCCACCCGGACTGAGTTGGCACAATTTTTCAGGAAAATAAAGCTGAATTTTTTCTTCCAGGATAAGAGAAATGAGAATTGAGAGCAAGAGGTCAACACCGGATTAAAACCCAAATCGACCTTCAATCCACCTCTCCATTTGGTGACAGCTGAGGTTGCCACTTTTGAGAAGGCAGTGATAAAAGACTTTGAAAAACTTAGACCTTCAGCCAAGATTCAATTTTTTAACATATCCAAGAAGGACCAAGATTGCCTTCGCTCCTGGAGTACAGACTCTGTGATAATTATCAAACCAGCAGACAAGGGTGGTGCAACCGTTGTTATGGATGTTGGTACTTACCATTCGGAATGCCTCCGCCAACTGAATATGATAAGTACTATCACCGCCTGAATCTTGACCCCACACCACGTTTGTCTAAAAAGATCAAGACAATGGTGACACATGCTTTGGAATCTGATTGGATCACCAAGGGGGAAGCAGAATTTCTGGCCAATACACAACCCAAGACACCTTACTGTTATGTGCTACCCAAAGTGCACAAGCTGACTAGACCACCACCGGGGAGACCAATAGTCTCCGGGATAGGTTCATTATTAGAACCTTTATCCCAGTTTATTGATTGGTTTTTACGTCCCTTGGTTGCAGAGATGCCATCATACCTGCAGGACACAAAGCACATAATAAATGTCAGGAATCAATGGCATTGTAAATAATTGAGTCTACCAGTAAGGTCAAGAAAGCCAAATAAAATCTGGTTCGCCATTACCCCTTGTGGAAATGAAGATATCCAAGCTCTTGATCAGCATATTATTCCAATACATCCATTGCATGCATCGCGAGAATTCCAAGATGGCCGCCAAGAGATTAGGAAGGAGTTCCAGACGGTCTAGTGTTTCAAGCTCAATCAGGTTGAGGTGTGCGCGTGTGCAGAACACAACGCACTTCAACTGCATTCCTGAGGAGAGTGGATGTGTCTCGTCAGCGCACTCGTCTGAGGGGAATTGGTGTCTCCTCAGCGCGCTGATTCTGTGGAGAAAGTAGAAGAGTTGAGCAGAATCTCGGCCACCGCGCATGTCCCGTGAGAATTACGATGAAAGCAGTGTCACAGTACCTTAAATTGAGCAGCAAGCCGTGAGTAGTGTCTTTGACACATCGTGAAGAGAAACCAGAGAACTGTGTATGGTGGGTTGTGAAGTAACCGAGCATGCAAACAAGGTTCCAATACTGAGAGAGAGAGAGTAAGATTATTGGGATCCATCAGAATGTATAAAGGAAAAAAGGCACTTGTGAGAAATATAGTAACAGCAAAAACAACTTGAAATGAAATGAATGAAATGAAAAAGAAATTTATAGAGCGCAAAACTTTCACCCGAAGGCGTCAAGGCGCTAAATTCGTCATTCATAAGTCAGAGGACGGTCCAGATAGTCATCAAAGATTAAACAGCCAGGTCTTTAACGCTTTTCTAAAAGCCAGCAGATTAGTTTCTTGCTTCAGCCCAAGTGGTAGAGAGTTCCACAGTTTCGTTGTGCCGACCACAAAGCTCCTTCCTCCCCAGGAGCATTTTTTAAACCTGGGAACAACCAGGTTGTGGGCCTGAGATGAACGAAGATGGCGAACCGGAATATAAGGTTTTAGATTCTGTTTAAAGAAGCTGGGCCCTATGTCATGCCTGGCCTTAAAGGCAATGCAAAGAGCCTTAAACTCAATTCGTCTCTTCACCGGTAACCAATGCAATCCTTTCAGTGCCTGTGCTACATGTTTATGTCTTGGAATATTCAGCAAAAGACGTGCCGCTGCATTTTGCACAATCTGCAGTTTGGAAAGACACTTCTTACGCAGATTAATAAAGAGCCCATTACATTAATCAGCTCTGGAAAGAACCAGCGCTGAAACCACCAATTTCCGCAGCTCAAACGGAATAAATGGAAGAATTCTTCTCAAAAGTTTTAATGTGTAGAAGGAATGGGATGTAACCTGGTTAACGTGGCTTTCAAAGGAAAGCATAGAGTCAAACGTAACTCCCAGGTTTTTCACCTTATTCGTGGGGGTAGGTAATGGACCCATTTCCACCGGCCATAGAGCAGGGGACCAAAAATGAGTTTGCCCGCCAAAAAGTAGGACCTCGGTCTTACTAGAATTTAATTTCAAACAATTGGAGGCCATCCATTCACCTATTTGATGAAGACAAGTGTGAAACTGTGCAGCTGTATCTTCAGGCGAGCCTGTCACTGAAACTACAATCTGTGTATCATCGGCGTATGATACTGCTGAGAAGCCCAGGGACTTAATTAATCTGGCCAAAGGTGCAACATAAATATTAAAAAGTGTAGGGCTCAATGAAGAGCCCTGTGGCACTCCACAGGGTAACGTAAAATTCGGTGACTTAAAATGATCCAAGGCCACAAATTGCTCCCGGCCTGACAAATAAGATTCAAGTAATGCATAGGCTTTTCCTATGATACCAATCTCCCTCAAGATTTCCAACAGTTTTTGGTGGTTCACAGTGTCGAACGCGGCAGAGGTCAAGCAGCACAAGTGCTGCATTGCCTCCTGCATCGACTGTCTGCCTGATCAGCTCAGAGGCTGTAATTAGAGCTAATTCGGTGCTATGATCCTTCCTGAAACCATACTGAGTGGCATCCAAAAAGCATGCCTCTCTATATGTTCAGAAATAGCACCATTCATGGCTTTTTCTACCATCTTTGCCGGCAAGGGGAGTCTGGAAATTGGACGATAGTTACTGGGGTCAGCCCCATCAAGATTAGGTTTCTTCAAGAGGGGAGAACCGACGCCAATTTCCAACTGGTAGGAAATATACCAGAGGTAAACATTTTATTAAAAACAAAAGACAAATGCATTGAAAGTAATTCTGGTACAAGATGGAAAATCTTTGGGGGCAAGGGTCCAATGGGGACCCGGATTTAGTGGACCGCAAAAGATTGACAGTCTCTTCCATCGTCAAAGACGGGAAAACAGACAGTTCAGGGGAGTCCAAGGAGTCAAGGGAGATTATGGAAACTTCAGTCAATGCCCTAAATGCAGAACAGGGCGCAGCCCTTGATCCTTAGCACTTGAGAAGCCACTATAAACCGCTTTGACTTTATCCTGAAAGGATTTAGCCAATAAGTTACAGAACGTCTGATCTTTAGGTAATTCAATTACCTCTGAACATTTGGCCAACTTTTTCACTGTTGAAAACAGTTCCTTTGAAGAGTTTTTGCAGTAAGTATGACTGTGGTAAAAAAACAGGTTTTCTCCTGATACACCTGCTTTTTAAAATCAAGGATAGCTTGTTTATAAGCTATTTTATCATTTAAGTCATATGAAGCTCTCCACTTTCTTTCCAGACGGCGACATTTTTGCTTCAGCATCCTGAGCTGTTCAGTATACCAGGGTTCAGAAGGTCTTGATCTATGACTAAGGAGAGATTTGACTGGTAGTAACAGATCTAAGGACATCCTAAGCCATTCCTCAAAGGCAGCAGCTGCTGCATTAGGGTCCTCTGTCAAATTCAGAGGATTCTGAGAAAGAAAATCTTTAAAAGTATCAGTTGCCAACTTGTTCCAGGGCCGAACTTTTTTCAATTGTTTATTACTCAGTTTGAACAGAGACTGTAATAAAACCATGTGAGCTTACGAACAGAGTTAAGGAGCAAGTTCAATCATTATAAGGAATACATCTCCCATACTCAAACAACTCTATATATATATATATATATTCACTGAAAAAAACCATAGGTTTCAGACATGTTATAGTTAGGAATTAGCATTTAAAAACCTTTGAAATTCACTGAAAAAACCATAGGTTTCAGGCTTGTTATAGTTAGGAATTAGCATTTTAAAAACCTTTGAAATTCACTGAAAAAACCATAGGTTTCAGGCCTGTTATAGTTAGGGTTTAGCATTTAAAAAACCTTTGAAATTCACTGAAAAAACCATAGGTTTTAGGGAAAGTTATAGTTAGTTGGACATTGCACTTGTACAAAACCCGTGAAATTCCCCAGTTATAGTTAGTTCAGCTAACTATAACTCGTGCCCCCGCAATGCACTGCTGATGACGTCACATATTACATCACTCATGACATGGTCAGTGACATCACTGATGACATCACTGATGACATCTCAAACGCGTTTTAAGTTGGGGGATTAAGTCCCCTTGAATCATGAGGGTCCCTGGGGTCCAACTAGCCCACCCTGTACCTCCAGTATGCGCCAGGGAGCTGCGTTGCAGAGAGGTGATCAGAGGCCACGCCCCTTTTGCACCTCTCTGCAATGCAGCTCTGTGGCGCTTTCTGGACGTACCTGTTGGGCTAGTTGGCCTCCAGGGACCCTCAGGATTGAAGGGGATTTAATTCCCCATCTTAAAATGCGCCATGGGGCCTGTTTGCACACATGTCACCTGAAGCCATGCCCCCTCCCTTCACCACTGTGCAAACGCGCCCCGTGGCGCGTTTTAAGTTGGGGGATTAAGTCCCCTTGAATCCTGTGGGTCCCTGGAGTCCAACTAGCCCACCATGTACTTCTAAAAGCGCCACAGAGCTGCGTTGCAGAGAGGTGTAAAAGGGCGTGGCCTCTGTACACCTCTCTGCAACGCAGCCCCTGACGCATACTGGAGGTTCCTGGTGGGCTAGTTGGCCCCCAGGGACCCCCAGTATTCAAGGGGAATTACTTCCCCTTCTTAAAACGCGCCAGGGTACTGCAGGGAGGGGGGTGGGGCCTCCGGCACGATGCCGGTCGTTTTTCTAAAAATTTTAATGGGAGGGGGCTGCGTGGCCCCCTTCCCTTGGCCACTTTTGGCCCCGGGGACCCCATCCCCGGGGCCTGAGCATTAATTTTTTTAATAAAAAAAACGGGAAGGGGGCCGCGTGGCCCCCTTCCCTGGGCCTGTATTGGCCCCGGGGACCCCATCCCCGGGGCATGCCCTCGATTTTTATTTTTTTAATTTGGAGGGGGGCCCCCTCCTCAGGCCATTTAAGGCCCCGGGGACCCCATCCCCGGGGCCGGCCTTGCCCTTTTTTTATTTGGGAGGGGGCTGCGTGGCCCCCTCCTGGCCACTTATGGCCCCGGGGACCCCATCCCCGGGGACTGGCCTCTGGTTGGGGACTGTGGGGGTCCCCAATCCCCCACAGTCCCGCCGGCTCCCCGTGTCCTACGGGAGCCGGCATTGCTTTCCACATGGGGAGCAGCTAACATGCTGCTCCCCATGTGGAAAAGCAATTGGGTTTGCATTTTGAAAGAGAGAGCAGGTTTCCTGCTCTCTCTTTTAAAATGCAAACCAAGTTTGCTATTACAGGACGGGAGCCGCGAGGCTCCCTTCCTGTCATAGCAAACTACAGTGTCCCGGGGGTAGGCACCCGGGACACTGCAGGAGCCGGCCCTGGGGGTGGCGGTCCCCAGGGCCATCAAGGGCTCCAGGAGGGGGCCGCGCGGCCCCCATCCCAACCATTTCACAGCCCCGGGGAGGTGGTGGTCCCCGGGGCTTTGGGGTCCGTAACGGACCCCCATATTCAAAGCTTTAGTGCCCCGGGAGGTGGCGGTCCCGGGCGTGTGGGGGCTGGAGCCCCCACACAGGTCAAAAATTTTTTAAAAAGAAGCCCCGGGGGTGGCGGTCCTCGGGGCTGCGGGAGGGCCAAGAGCCCTCCCGCACCATTATTTTTGAAAGCCCCGAGGGGTGGTGGTCCCCGGGCTTGGGGGCCTTAGAGGCCCCCACATTAAATTTAAACCCCCCACCATGCCCCTGGGACTTGGCCCACCCGGGGACAAATTAACATCGAGCGCGGAGACCGCGCTTCGATTTTTTTTTTTATCGGCGGGATCCGCGCACCCTGAGCGCATCCCGCCGATTTAAAAAAAAAAAAAAATGCTTTTTTCTGCCCTGAGCAGACCTAGGGAGTCAGGGTGTTTCTACCCTGCCCCCTTGTTGCGTTTGGCGACGTGTTTCTTGTGCTTTTTTTTTTTCTCGGCGGGATTCGCGCACCCTAAGCGCATCCCGCCGATTAAAAAAATGCTTTTTCTGCCCAGGGGATCCTTGTGGGACCCCTGAGCAGACCTAGGGGGTCAGGGTGTTTCTACCCTGCCCCCTTTTGCGCTTTGCGCACTTGTTTCTGTCCCTCGGTTCTACTGAGGGACAAAATGGCTGCCAACACTTCCTGATTTGGAGTGTTGACAGCCACTTGACAACCAATTAGCATGAAGCTCGTGATCGGGAGGGTACGCGGACCCTACTCGGCCATAGATATATATGTGACTTTACTTTTGATTTTCTCAGGAACTACTGAACGGATTTACACCATTTAAGCAAAAGGCACGACACTGAACCAAGGGCTACCTCTTTGCCAAATTTGGTGTAATTCCGTTCAGCAGTTCGGGCTGTAGCTGCGACTAAAGGTTCCTATGGAAAAATGAATGGGGAAAACGCGTTTTGGGACCCCCCTTTTTTCTCGGCCCCCGCTTGACGTATCACCCCGAGACTTTCAGGATAGGAGCGGACCGGAGCGCCCCAACAAGTTGGAAACTTTCACGAAGATTCGTCAACCGGCGCCAACGTTATTTCAAATAGACCGCCAGTAGATATATATATATATATATATATATATATATATATATATATATATATATATATATATATATATATATATATAGCACCGAATAAACTACAAGAATTCAGACTAACACAGTGAAGTTTAACAAAAATACTTTAATCCAATTCAATTAATCAACAGAATTATTTACCATTCAACTGAAAGAGAGAAGCAATTCCTCAGTAGAGAACAGGTAATGGTGTTGTAAGCATAACAAAAGAAAAAGTGGATTGAACTGTATGATATTAAAGTTGTAAGTAATCCTAGTAATAGTCTAAACTTGTCTTTTAGGCACTGCCATAGAGGCCTGTTGCAGTAGTAGGAGTCTCACCGAGAGGTAGACGAAGTCTTGAGGAGTCTCTCTTTGTCCCATTTCCCCTTTCCCCCTCGCTGGTACTGGAGATAGATTTAAACACTATTTGTCTCTACTAGTAGTGTTGGGGAATTGAGGACATCTCTTCTGTGGAATTGACATCAGGCCTTGACAGATTGAAGTGTCTCCCCTTAATAGGGGTTATAATTCCACCTGAGCAGAATGGCAGAAGGAATAGATTTAAAGACCTTGACCACTATTTTAGAAAGCATGCAAAAGCAATTAAATGAAACAGTAGCAGAAAACAAGGCGTTAAGAGATGAGTTGAAGAGGTCAGGGCAAGAGTCCCTTCAGTTTAGACAAAAGATGGAAGAATTAGTTTCGGGTCCAGGGTCTTTTGGAAAGGGTGGTCAAGGTATTCCTACCACTTCACAAACATCTGGGCTATCCACTCAGGTCATTCATGCAATCTCTCCCATAATTCCCTTGGCGCAACCAAAACGATTTGGAGGAGACCCACACAAGGCCCAAATATTCTTAACTCAATGTTCATTACATTTTTTATGTCGACCAGTTATCTTCTCTGAAGACCAATCCAAGGTGGCATTTATATTGTCTTATTACACCGGAGATGCAGCTTCATGGTCTATGCCAATTGTCACTAGAAACGACCCAATCCTTTATAATTTCCTAGAGTTTAAGGCTGAATTTTCGTGCATCTTTGATCGTCGTACTGCAACTCAAGCTACAGACAATGAATTGCTGGAGCTCAGGCAAGGAAATCGAGATCTTGTGGCCTATATTGCTCACTTTAACAAACTCATCGTGGAGACTAATTGGGCAGAAACAAAAAGAGCAGCGATATTCTACAGAGGACTCAAGGACGAGTTGAAGGATGCCCTAGCACAAGTTCCAAAAATACCCAATGAAATTTCTGAATTAATAGACTTGGTGTTGCAAATCGATCAATGTTTAAGTGAGCGAAGATCAGAGAAAAGATGGGATTTCCTCCCCCTTCCGCCTAGATTCGAAGAGTAAGAAATGAAAGTAATACGGTCTTGGAAGGCGTTTCTACTGAAGAGCCCATGCAGATTGGTTCAATTCAGGGGCCTCTTTCCAAGGAAGAAAAGGAGAAGCGAAGGCAAAACCAGCTATGTTTGTATTGCGGAACCTCCAGACACTTTATCAGAGAGTGCCCAAAGAAGCCGAAAATTGGGCAGTCGGGAAAAGGCAAGCTCCATCAGTAGAGGGAGTTGCCCTGATAGAAGCGGATTCTAAGCCAACTCCCGCTATGCAGCACGTGGCCAACATTCTACAGTCAGCAGCGCCACATTTAATCTTACCTTTCACAGTCAAGTTTCGGAGCACAGAAATTCCTGGGGCTTCGGTTATGATCGATTCCGGAGCTACGGGAAATTTTTGTGATATCTGATATGCGCAGAAGATAGGAGTGAAATTTGTTAAAAAGAATGTTTTGGAGGCTGTAAGGGCAGTGGATGCCAATAACCTTTCCTCTGGTCCTATTATCCATGAAACAGAATCAATACGGCTAGAAGGACTAAACGGTCACCGAGAACAAATAATCTTTAATCTCATAGATGCTCCACAATTTCAATTGATTTTAGGATTGCCTTGGCTGACAGAGCATAACCCTCGGATTTACTGGAGTCATAGAACAGTAGTTATGGATTCGGCTTATTGTAAAGAAAATTGTTTTCATGAAAATACTGAGAAATTCAAGAACTCTCGAGCGGCATGTTTAGCGACAATGACAACCACCATCTGTGCAGTGGAAACCAAAGAATTCCCCATGGAATACCAAGACTTAATCAGGGTATTTGACAAAAAAGAAGCTGAGAAACTGCCCCCACACAGACCATACGATTGCAAGATAGATTTGGAGCCAGGGGCAGTGTTACCATGCAGTCGGATATACGCCTTAACCGAGGCAGAAAATAGTTATCTCAAGGAATACCTGGATCAATACTTAGCCAACGGGTTAATTAGCCCTTCCCAGTCCCCAGTCTCGTCTCCTTTGTTTTTCATCCCTGAGAAGAATGGGGAGCTACGCACTTGTATTGACTATCGAGCAACTAATCAAGCAACCACAAAAAATCGGTACCCTCTACCTTTGGTGTCTGTGCTTTTGGATCAAGTCAAGACAGCCACAATTTGCACCAAACTGGATTTGAGAGGTGCGTACCACTTAATGCGCGTAGCTCAAGGAGATGATTGGAAGACCGACTTGAGAACTCATTTTGGCTTGTTTGAATACTAAATGATGCCATATGGACTCTGCAATGCTCCCGGAGCTTTCCAACATTTTGTAAATGATGTCCTGCGGGAGTACTTGGATCGTATAGCTGTGGTATATATAGATGACATCCTGATTTATTCAAACAATGAACAACAACATGTGTCGCACGTCAGGGCGATATTGAAAAGATTATTGGACAATAATCTTTATGTTAAGCTGGAGAAATGCGCTTTTCATGTCAAGAAGGTGGAGTTCCTGGGATTCATTTTATCTCCAGAAGGAGTCAGTATAGACACAGCAAAGGTGAAGGCAGTGCAAAATTGGCCCCCTCCGCGAAGTGTCAAAGAGATCCAAAGTTTTCTAGGATTTGAAAAGTTTTATAGAAGGTTTATCGCCAATTTTTCGCAAAGAGTCACCCCAATCACTTGATTGCTGAAGAAAGGAGTCAAATTCGATTGAAGCCAAGAAGCAGACTCCGCCTTCCAGTCCTTAAAAGAATCCTTCATCACAGCTCCCATTTTACTACATCCGAATCCAGAGGAACCTTATTATGTCGAAGCAGATGCGTCAGACTTAGCGATTGGAGGTATCCTTTCGCAACGTCACAAGATGACTGGTCAGTTGAACCCAGTGGCCTTTACTCCAGAAAACTTACTTCACCAGAACAGAACTACTCAATTGCTGACAAGGAGCTTTTAGCGGTTAAGGAAGCCTTTCTGGAGTGGAGACACTATTTAATGGGAGCTCGGCATAAGGTAACGGTATACGCAGATCATCGAAACTTGTAATTTTTTAAATGTGCTCAGACTTTGACTGCTAGACAACTGCGTTGGTCCTTGTATTTTGCTGACTACGATTTTGTTATCACTTACCGTCCAGGAGTGGCTAATGGAAAGGCTGATGATCTGTCTCGGATAAATACAGAAGTGACTGAGGAAGTTCAAGAAACGACCCTCTAATCCCCAGAGGAAAGTTCGTATTAGCCATTCAATATTCAGATTTGTCTGCTGAGATAAAACAAAGCTTCACTAATGAGGAAATGGGAGCTTGGGCAAAAGAGGTTGCAGGAAGAGAAATCAAAGATGGCTTGCCCTATGATTTAGGAGCCTTGTATCTACCCACAGCGGAATTGCAAAGAAAAGTGTTACAAGCCTGTCACGACGATCAATTGGCCGGTCACAAAGGGATCCTGAAGACCAAAGAATTGATTAAGAGGAATTTTTGGTGGCCAAAAATGGAATCTCAAATAAGATAATATGTGTCAACTTGTGAGATATGCTTAAAGGGAAAACCAAATCGTTCTGCGCCTCATGGTCTATTAATGCCCTTGCCAACAGCTCCCCATCCCTGGCACACTGTCACGTTGGATCTGAAAGTACATCTTCCCCCCAGTCAGGGTTACAACACCATCATGGTAATTGTAGATACCTTTTCCAAAATGGCGCACTTTCTTCCATTGCGGAGTATCCCCAAGGCATCTCACGTAGCACAACTATTCACACACCATGTGGCTAGACCTCACGGAATCCCAAAGATTCTAATTTCAGATTGTGGTTCCCAGTTTATTTCTCATTTTTGGAGGGCCTTTACCAAGAGGTTAGGGATCAATGCTCGCTACTCTACAAGTTACCACCCAGAGACAGATGGGAAGACTGAGAGGGTCAACCAAGAGCTGGAGCAGTATTTACGGCTCTATCTCTTGGATCAGAATCAGGAATGGGCAGATTGTATCTGGGCGGCAGAGTTTGCATATAACAATGCAGGTCATAGGTCTACTGGCTACACCCCATTTTATCTCAATCACGGCAGGCATCCCAATATGCTCTTGGGGAAAGAAGAGAAATCAGTCCCAGCTGTTGAGGAAGTGGTGAAAGATATTCAGGAATCCTATTAGAGGGCAAGAGAACACCTAGAATTAGCTAAAAAATCATACAAAATGCAGGCACACAAAAAAAGAAAAGAAGGCCCAAACTTTAGGAAAGGAGATAAGATGTGGTTATCCACTCGGCACTTGCATCTAAAAGGGAATCGCAAATTTCAACCAAGATTCATAGGCCCTTTTAAGATAGATCGCATGATAAATCCAGTGGCAGTGAAGATACATTTACCTCCCTACTTAAAGGTACACCCTGTTTTTCACATTTCATTATTAAGAAGTAGTCCTCTAGATTTGAGAGTAGTTACTTCACCAGTACCTATTCAGGTGGATTCAACAGAAGAGTTCGAGGTGAGGCAGATTCTAGACTCCAAGATTCAAAGAGGAAAACTGTTTTATCTGATTGATTGGAAAGGGTGTGGCCCTGAGGAAAGATCATGGGAGCCTTCTTCAAATGTTCATGCTTCAAAATTGGTCAAGGCCTTTCACAAGAAAAACCCCAACAAGCCTAAAGAGAAGGATCAGTCTTTGAGGGGGGTACTCTCAGGAATCAATGGCATTGTAATATAATTGAGTCTACCAGTAAGGTCAAGAAAGCCAAATATCTTCTGGTTCGCCATTACCCCTTGTGGAAACGAAGATATCCAGGAAACAAGCTCTTGATCAGCATATTATTCTGATACATCCATGGCATGCATCACGAGAATTCCAAGATGCCGCCAAAAGATTTGGAAGGAATTCCAGACAGTCTAGTGTTTCAAGCTCAATCAGGTTGAGGTGCGCGCATGTGCAGAACACGGCGCACTTCAACTGCATTCCTGAGGAGAGCAGGAGTGTCTCGTCAGCACACTCGTCTGAGGGTAATTAGTGTCTCCTCAGCACGCTGATTCTGTGGAGAAAGTAGAGGAGTTGAGCAGAATCTCGGCCACCGCGCATGTACCGTGAGAATTACGATGAAAGCAGTGTCACAGTACCTTGAATTGAGCAGCAAGCCGTGAGCAGTGTCTTTGACACATCGTGAAGAGAAACCAGAGAACTATGTATGGTGGGTTGTGATGTAACCAAGCATGCAAACAAGGTTCCAATACTGAGAGAGAGAGAGTACAAGTATTGGGAGCCCTCAGAGTATATAAAGGAAAAAAGGCACTTGTGAGAAATATAGTAACAGCAAAAACAACTTGAACAGAGACTGTAATAAAACCATATGAGCTTACGAACAGAGTTAAGGAGCAAGTTCAATCATTATAAGGAATGCATCTCCCATACTCAAACAACTCTATATATATATATATATATATATATAGCACAGCATAAACTACAAGTATTCAGACTAACACAGTGAAGTTTAACAAAAATACTTTAATCCAATTCAATTAATCAACAGAATTATTTACCATTCAATTGAAAGAGAGAAGCAATTCCTCATTAGAGAACAGGTAATGGTGTTGTAAGCATAACAAAAGAAAAAGTGGATTAAACTGTATGATATTAAAGTTGTAACTAATCTGTCCCTAGTAATAGTCTACACTTGTCTTTTAGGCGCTGCCTTAGAGGCCTGTTGCAGCAGTAGAAGTCTCACAAGAGGTAGACGAAGTCTTGAGAAGTCTCCTTTTGTCCCATTTCCCCTTTCCCCCTCGCTGGTACTGGAGATAGATTTAAACACTATTTGTCTCTGCTAGTAGTGTTGGGGAATTGAGGACATCTCTTCTGCTTCTGTGGAATTGACATCAGGCCTTGACACTAAATACTTTGACGGATATACCATTTGACCCTGAGATCCACATCCTAGCAACTTTTGATGTGGAATCTCTCTATACAAATATCCCTCAAGATGAATCCCTCAATACAATAAGGTCTCTATTGGAGGGACGGACACGATCAGACCTGACACCTACCTCCGTTGTCTTGGCGTGTGAGACACTGGCCATGAAGGAGAATTATTTCCAATATGGTGAACATTTGTACCTTCAGGTTACTGCTACGTCGATGGGCAGTACCTTTGCCCCCAGTATGGCAAATTTATATATGCATGATTTTGAGACCAAGCATATTTACCCTTCTGAGAATCCATACTCTTCCAACCTGAAGGTTTGGAAGAGATATATCGACGATATCCTGATAATCTGGGAGGGAACTCCAGCTACCTTAGATTCTTTTGCCAATTGGTTAAATTCCAGAAACCCCCACTTGAGATTCACCTGTCAGTCAAGTAAAGTCTCCCTGCCTTTTCTAGACTTACTGTTGTACCCGAAGGATGGAAGCATTTATTCCGAGCTATACACCAAGACGATGGATCGCAATTCACTTTTGCAGTACACCAGCTTTCACCCCCACTCGCTAAGGAACAACTTGCCAGTGGGTCAGTTTTTGAGACTGCGGCGAAACTGCACAGAGACTAAATTTAAGGAACATGCACAAACATTGAACCTTCATCTGCAACAACGTGCATATCCTATTAATGTCATACGTGGAGCACAAAAACGAGCAAGAAACAACAATCGGGATGCCCTATTGGACACTGTAACCAAGAATCCTTTAAACCGTTTGGTTTGTGTTAGTACTTTCAGCCACCTAACTGACATTGTAAAAAACTTCTATCAATAGGAATTGGCACATTCTCAATACTGGTGCAGCACTGCTCCCGAAGCCACTCTTCGCATTGAAACACAGTCAGAACATTAAGGACATGGTAGTGCATACACGCCCACGTAGTGTCATACCTGTCACTAGACAACACACTTTGTGGTCGACTGCCCCTGCCAAGGGACATTATCCCTGTGATTCCTGCTCAGTCTGCGTCTTTACATCGAGGTTACTTACGATAGACCTGGGCCTGTCTACCCCATGGCAGTTGAACTCTTTGACAAACTGCAACACAGAGGGAGTTATTTATCTTTTGCGGTGCCCATGTAATCTCTTCTATGTAGGGATGACGATACTCAAAGTTAAAGTGAGAATAGGGGAACATCGTAGCTCTATTCATTGTAGGAAGGACAATACAAAATTGACCAGTCATTTTTTAAAATCTAGGCCATTCTGAGAACGACATCTACTGGACGGTCATTGACAGACCAAGATATGTGAAGGAGATGGGTCCGCATGAATCGGTTCTGTTCTGCAGGGAACAGAGATGTATTTACAGGCTTAGATGTGATACCCAGGGTCTTAATGATGAGATCCCTTGGCACACTCTGGACAGGTGAACCTTTGCAATGGACGTCTGTCGGCAGTTTTGTAGCTTTTTCACCTGTATACCTCTTTTTATCCCTTCCCCCGGTTGTGGGGTCTTCCCTTCTGACCTTGCCATACTACATGTCTTTACCTGGACTTCCTAGATCCCTATCTACATCCTATGATATGTAACCTACCCATATCTTCATTGGGTCTGGTTCATGTTCTATCATATGTAATTTGTTCATACCTTTTTGACATGACATAGATGACACCCGTTTTTGATATGGCCAATACGACACACAGGAATCTAATGTTGTCCTATGGATCAGGCCTTGTCCACGATATGTGGCGTGTCTATTTCACCTGTATGTCTGGTTTAGGCAGTTATTTTGACTCGGACGACGCCATAAGCAAGACGTAAAGACGGAGTAAAGACCCTAATTATGAGAGGGTTTCTTGCTGGTGCAACTGACAAATTATAAAGTGCACCCAAGGACATACAAGAACAGTCTTATTTCTGCCTCCTTTTTGAGAATTAGAGTATTACGAGGTGGTCCTAACTGTTCCAGTTTTTAACCTATATGTTTGTGAGAGTTACCCAAAAAAACTCAGTCTTGATAAAGATGGCAATATAAAGTCCCCATCGAAACGCGTCAACGCTTTACCAAAGGAACACAATCTGTGAAGAGACTGGGACCTTTGAGTGCTTATTAGTTATATGGTATCGGGTCTCAGCCTTAAAATACAGTAATCGCGGATGTGGGCCGTTTAATGACATAGGTTGTGTCTATTGTATGTACTCTCCCCCTTCTTTTTATGTGTTATATGGGTTTTTTTAAATTAAATTGTATGCATTTGATGTTTTTAATGTAGACGATGTTCTGACAGAACAGAAATGTTGATAATACATATATTGTCAAGCTTATGTGTTTTTTAACATAAATCTGGAGAAAATTGATTAATAAAGTGATATATTTTTTCGCACTATTTGCATTTGACTAGTAAGAAATGGTTTCTGGGCATGTAGTTATACTGCTCTCTCCATGTGTGATGGTAGCTTGAATGAATGCAAGTTTGGTGTGTAACAGGTTACATAGTGAATAGTCTTAGCTTCAGAGTTCTTTCCAAAGGAAACTATTCTTGCTGACATAATTGTATAGTACCCTATTCCTTGACTTGACCTTGACTGGTAGGTCGCTCCCCCACCACACAGCTCCGTCTGTGTGCCCTGCTGCTGCCCCTGATTGTGCTCGTTTTTTCCTTTCTGTGCCCCCTTGCTGCCCCTGATTGTGCTCGTTTTTTTCCTTTCTGTGCCCCCTTGCTGCCCCTGATTGTGATCGTTTTTTCCTTTCTGTGCCCCCTTGCTGCCCCTGATTGTGATAGTTTTTTCCTTTCTGTGCCCCCTTGCTGCCCCTGATTGTGATCGTTTTTCCTTTCTGTGCCCCCTTGCTGCCCCTGATTGTGCTCGTTTTTTCCTTCCTGTGCCCCCTTGCTGCCCCTGATTGTGATCGTTTTTTCCTTTCTGTGCCCCCTTGCTGCCCCTGATTGTGATCGTTTTTTCCTTTCTGTGCCCCCTTGCTGCCCCTGATTTTGATCGTTTTTTCCTTTCTGTGCCCCCTTGCTGCCCCTGATTGTGATCGTTTTTTTCCTTTCTGTGCCCCCTTGCTGCCCCTGATTGTGATCGTTTTTCCTTTCTGTGCCCCCTTGCTGCCCCTGATTGTGATCGTTTTTCCTTTCTGTGCCTGTTTCCCGCCGCTGCGCCCTGCGGCCCCGCCCCCTCACTGCCCATTCGCTGCCCCATTCCCTGCTCCTCCCTCCCACCTCCCCATTTATGGCGGCCGCTGCGTGGTGAAGAGAGCGACCCCTGACCTTGACTGGTAGGTCGCTCCCCCACCACAGAGCTCCGTCTGTGTGCCCTGCTGCTGCCCCTGATTGTGCTCGTTTTTCCTTTCTGTGCCCCCTTGCTGCCCCTGATTGTGCTCGTTTTTTCCTTTCTGTGCCCCCTTGCTGCCCCTGATTGTGATCGTTTTTTCCTTTCTGTGCCCCCTTGCTGCCCCTGATTGTGATCGTTTTTCCTTCCTGTGCCCCCTTGCTGCCCCTGATTGTGATCGTTTTTTCCTTCCTGTGCCCCCTTGCTGCCCCTGATTGTGATCGTTTTTCCTTTCTGTGCCCCCTTGCTGCCCCTGATTGTGATCGTTTTTCCTTTCTGTGCCCCCTTGCTGCCCCTGGTTGTGATCGTTTTTTCCTTTCTGTGCCCCCTTGCTGCCCCTGATTGTGATCGTTTTTTCCTTTCTGTGCCCCCTTGCTGCCCCTGATTGTGATCGTTTTTCCTTTCTGTGCCCCCTTGCTGCCCCTGATTGTGATCGTTTTTCCTTTCTGTGCCTGTTTCCCGCCGCTGCGCCCTGCGGCCCCGCCCCTCACTGCCCATTCGCTGCCCCATTCCCTGCTCCTCCCTCCCACCTCCCCATTTATGGCGCGCCTAAGGCAAGCCCGTCTGCGCCCGTCCGCGCCGTGGCCGCGCCCAGCGCCAGACCCCCTGGTCCGGGCATCCCCCGCGCCCGCCACATCAACAGACGCCGATACGACGCCAGCACCCTCCACGCACTCAACCCCGGAAAAGATCACGCCTGCTACCAGGCCACCCCGAAGCGCACCCAAGGGCCCTTCACCTGCCGGAACTGCAGCTTCGCCAGCACCCGCCCCGCCAAACCACCGCCCAGGAAAGAACCCAACTACCTCAGATGCATCCTCCTCAACACCCGCTCCGCCCGCAAACACGCCATCGAACTCTGGGACCTTCTCGACTCAACCTCCCCAGACGTCGCATTCCTGACGGAGACCTGGCTGAATCCCGCTTCAGCCCCCGACATCGCCATTGCCATCCCGGACGGATACAAGATCACCCGCAGGGACCGCACCAACGGAGTCGGAGGAGGCATCGCCATCGTCCACAGGAACACCCTCAGAGTCTCAACCAACACCGACGACACCCTCAGCACCGCCGAACACATGCACTTCCAGATCCACACCGATCCCAACACCACCCTCAGAGGAACCCTCATCTACAGACCCCCGGACCCCGACCACAGTTCAGCGATTCCATCGCTGACTCCGTCAGCACACACGCCATCGCCTCCACGGACTACATCCTCCTCGGGGACCTGAACTTCCACCTCGAGAACAACAAGGACACCAACTCCACCACCCTGATCGACAACCTCGCCACCCTCGGACTCAGACAGCTCGTGACTACACCCACCCACGCCGCCGGCCACACGCTAGACTCCATCTTTTCCGCAAGCCCACACGTCTCCTTCAACCACACCTCCGAACCCCACTGGACTGACCACCACTGCATCCACTTCACCTACAGGAAGCCCACCACGCACCACCGCACCGAACAAATGCCTCGCCGCTGCTGGAGCAGAGTCACGGAAGACCAGCTAACCACAACCCTCGCCCTGAGCCCACCCGCCGAACCCTCCGACCCCGACACCGCCGCCCGCAACCTCAGACAGTGGATCGACGACTGCGCCAACACCCTCGCCCCGCTCAAGAATCCGCCCAACAGCCACACCAGCAAGAAAGCCACCTGGTTCACCGAAGACCTCCAGGCCTCCAAACGAACATGCCGAAAACTGGAGAAGATCTGGCTCCACGAACGGACAGCGGACAGCTACGCCGCCCACAAGAGCGCCACCCGCAATCACCATCACCTCATCAGATCCGCCAAAAGGGCCTCACTCAAAGACCGCCTAGACAACAACGCACACAACAGCAAAGAGCTCTTCAACATCGTGAAGGAACTCTCCAACCCCAGCTCCAACACCAACGACATCCAGCCGTCGCAAGACCTGTGCGACTCACTGGCCACCTCCTTCCACCGCAAAATCGCCGACATCCACGACAGCTTCAACACCACGACCGCCCCGGTAACCACCGAGACCACTGCCCCCACAACCACCAACCGCCTGCTCTTCTGGACCAACATCAACGACGAGGACACCAGCGAGATCATGAACACCATCCACTCCGGTTCACCGCTAGACCCGTGCCCTCACCACATCTTCAACAAAGCCAGTACAGCCATCGCGCCCCATCTCTGGAAAATAATCAACATCTCCTTCGAGACAGCAACCTTCCCGGAAAGCTGGAAGCACGCCGAGATCACCGCCTTACTCAAGAAACCCAAGGCAGACCCCAAGGACCTCAAGAACTTCCGACCCATCTCTCTGCTCCCGTTCCCCGCGAAGGTCACCGAGAAAATCGTCAACAAACAACTGACCCGCTACCTCGAGGAGAACAACATCCTGGACCCTTCCCAGTCCGGCTTCCGCAGCAACCACAGCACCGAAACCGCCCTCATCGCCGCCACCGATGACATCAGGACCCTGCTAGACAACGGAGAAACAGCAGCCCTCATCCTCCTGGACCTATCAGCCGCCTTCGACACGGTCTGCCACCACACACTACGAACACGCCTTCACGACGCCGGGATCCAAGAGAAGGCCCTGGACTGGACCACATCCTTCCTTTCCGGCAGAACACAAAGCGTCCGCCTCGCCCCCTTCTGATCCAAGGCCACCAAGATCATCTGCAGCGTACCCCAAGGCTCCTCCCTCAGCCCAATGCTGTTCAACATCTACATGGCACCCCTCGCCCACGTCGCCCGACAGCACAACCTCAACATCATCTCCTACGCCGACGACACCCAGCTGATCCTCTCTCTCACCAAAGACCCTCACACCACCAAAGCCCACCTCCACGAAGGAATGAAGGCCGTCGCCGAATGGATGAGGACCAGCCACCTGAAGCTGAACTCGGACAAGACGGAGGTCCTCATCCTTGGTTCCAACCCTTCAGCCTGGGACGACTCCTGGTGGCCAACATCACTGGGAACAGCCCCGCCACCCACCGACCACGTACGCAACCTAGGGGTCATCCTCGACCCCACCCTCTCCATGACTAAGCAGGTCAACGCCGTTTACTCATCCTGCTTCAACATCCTCCGAATGCTCCGCAGGATCTTCAAGTGGATCCCCACCGAAACAAGAAAAACAGTCACCCAGGCCCTCGTCACCAGCAGGCTGGACTACGGAAACGCCCTCTACGCAGGAACGACGGCTAAGCTCCTGAGACGGCTGCAACGCATCCAGAACGCCTCTGCACGTCTTATCCTCGACATCCCCCGACGCAGCCACATCACACCCCACCTGAGAGACCTGCACTGGCTCCCTGTCAACAAGAGGATAACCTTCAAGCTCCTCACCCACAAAGCACTCCACAACTCCGGACCAGCCTACCTCAACAGACGACTCAGCTTCTACACCCCCACCCGCCAGCTCCGCTCGACCAGCCTCGCCCTCGCCACAGTCCCCCGCATCTGGAAAACGACCGCCGGCGGCAGATCCTTCTCCCACCTCGCCGCCAAGACCTGGAACACCCTCCCCACAAACCTCCGACAGACCCAAGACCTACTGGCCTTCAGAAGACTCCTCAAGACCTGGCTCTTCGATCAGTAGCAGCACCACCCCCCTCTTCCCCCAGCGCCTTGAGACCCTCGCGGGTATGTAGTGCGCTTTATAAGTGACATGATTGATTGATTGATTGGTATAAGGGTCCTTCTCAGTTTTTAATAAAGTAACACAATACCCCATTTTTATAATGTGTGACAACGGGTTGTATAACAACGTTGATTACTCCTACAATCCACTCCTAAGTGCTTCTCCATTTTTTGTCTCCTTATGGGCCCCAATAGGTACGTTGAGCTTATATTCAGTCACGTCTCTTGAGTGTTAAGGAGACTTAGTTTTATTTATCGACAATGTAGAGGACCACACTTCCCATGAAGTTGATCGCGATATTATCCAGTTGTGGTTTTCTCGATTATATATTTCATTTTTTATTTTGTGGTCCGTGTCTTTCCTTTCCCTTTTGAAGTTTTCTCAGTTTTTGTAAGTTTCCTCAGTTTGTCTATGATGTTGGCTGGCCCACTCTGGACACCTTTTCTTTCTCCGTGTCAGTACTATATTTAAATTGGGCTAGGACTACGTTGCCCATCATGCCTTGATACTCTCCCGGAAGTGACGTTATGCTTCAGGTCCGTTTGACGCTCTTCCCCAGGCTTTGATGATTATGGCAATCGTTTCTCTCACCATGACCCCGCTTACATAGTGCACTCAGCTGAGGACTGTGGTGAGTGCTGGCTGTTTTTGTTTTTGTTTTGGTTTGTTTGTTGTGTAATTGCGGTGCAGATTAGTGTAGACAGAATTCTTCTCGAGTCGCGGTCGCGCTACTGGAGTGAGTTCTCTATCTCCGTAGGCGCTTTGGGACCGTAGCACAGAGAACAATGGTAGCCGCACTGACTTTTTCTTTTAATTCCCACTGTGGTCAAACTGAGACTTTGATGCATTACTTTGGCGAGACGCATTATTCGCTTCCAATGCCAGAGGGTCATTGACTTTTACTGTGGTCTCCTCCCGTCTCGGACACCGCGACCGGTGTGAGTTTGCTCGCTCCGACCGCCTTTTCCGATTCCTTTTATTCTAGAGAGAGAAAGGGACACTGTCATTGCACCCCTCAATTTGTTCTGATTGAGTGCCCTATTCTTTCCCTCTTGTTTCTTAAGCCTGACCTAGACAGGCTTATTAGAAAGGGTTATATATAATCTTTTGATATTTCCTGTCCTTTTTCTATACAGCGGCCCATCCCTGGTCATCCCTTCACATGTGTTGTTCGGTGGAGGATTGTCTCAGTGGATTCCGTTGCTAATCCATCGTTGAGCATTCACAAGCAGAGAAACTTTCTACACACAATGAGATAGGTCATTGAATGCTTTCCCTATACTGCCCCTGTTGTTGTTTTTTCAATTTTATTTTTTGTAGTTTGGTGAGCCGAAGTGGCTGCGGGGTACCTTGTGGTTACAGAGAGCCTAAGTCTGTCTCCTCCAGCAGGTAACCTTGATTGCGCCTGTTTACTCACCAGTACACATTTTGTTTTTAAAGAACTGCTTATAAAGGGTTGTGATTGTGTTTGCAGGACTTAATATGTATCATATCACTTCTATGAGGAAAATGTATCATGCTCTTTCTTTTGTTACAGATGGTGATGGCGTATTAATTACCTACGTTTCTTGTGTTTTCTTTTGAAACGGCCAGTATAGCCATCTTGTTGTTTATGAGTGTGGTATATATATATATATATATCTTTACAGAGTGACTTGTGCGAATATTTGGTCCTGAGGAATGCCTATGAACTCCGTTTGGAGTCTAAAAAGGCAGAAACATGTTGGCCTTTGAGGGGGTATATTTGTTTTGAACCTCCTGTCCTCTGCTTTTTTAACCATATCCAAGGACACTACCGAATAAATAATTTGAGTCCTTGAGATAGTTTTAACTTTTTCATACACTTTTTCACTGCACTCTGCCCTTCACTCACCAAAATCACTTTGTGGCATCCCTTTTGCCTTAAAAAACCTCAGCTCCTCTCCACCCACTACATTAGGTGGGGAGTTGTAGCCCACATCTGCGACCTTGCTTCCCCGATGTGCGGAGGGAGCCCAATGATGAAGCATGTCACCTTTGGGTGAGTGAGGGTTCTCGTCCTTTAAAAGGATCTCTTTCCTATACACGCACTACACAACCCCGATTTTTAGTAGATCATATTTTTTATTGCCATATTACCGACACAGGTGCTGGGGTAAACCACTTATTGTGGACCACTTATGAGTCGTCACACAACTAGTGACCTATCCCCTCCCCCTAGAGCAGGTCACAGAGATTCAAGGAACCCTATACATCCCTCCATGGGCATGCACAGTCATACACTTCACCCGCTTGCAGAAGATCCCTGCCCCCCCCCCCTTTGAAACTGAAGCTCTGTTTGGCACTTGTAGTGAAAGGCGGACTTTGTGTGTCCTTCAGCTTGTCTGCCTTTCACTGATATGTTGTTCCCTTAACAGGCACCATTTTGCATCTAACCTTGGTGCCGCTGATTTTTGGTAATGGGGAGTACAGTCCCCTTTCTGAATATACGCACATGTCCCAAGTCTTATACCGAAAGAATATCTACAAGCAATATGCTCAATTATGTATATTTGCTGATGATGAGCGAAAGTAAAAACGAGCAATATCATCAAAATAAATTTCAACAGCTATTCATTAATTGAATTCGTGGAACGATTAATGTTACCCCTGCAAACACTTTCTTAAATCTGTTCATCATCGTTTTTATAAAACAAAGACAAAGCACAATAATTCTGAATATCAAAAATTGGCAATGTCAAAATAACTTTAAAAGCTATGAACTGCTTAAAGAAATACAACATTTAAGAACATCAAAACATGCCATCTTCTTAATCAAAAGTAATGATACAACTTTGAGATTCAAGTGAAATCTTTGTTATGACTGAAGGTCATGTGAATAGTTGAACATCTGTAATACTTGTACATGAAATGTGTTTAAAAGAGTTTCCTTTTGTGTAAAAAATTCACACAAGCTTCAAAATAGTATAAATGGTATAATATACCGCGTAATATTATGAAAAGCAATGCAAATTAAATAGCGCTCAATGGCATTTCGTGGGGCAAGTCAAGGACAGTGTAAATGCATTCAGGGATATCATAGCCACACTATGATTGTGTCAGTCTGCTCAGGTTAGATGATTTACATATAAATTGATAGGACAACATGATGTAAAAATATGATTTTTAATCAACAAATTTGAAGACTGTGTAAAAAGCCACCATGAGGCTAAGTCACAAAAGCAATTGTGAGTATATGAATTAGCAGGATAGGAGTCAAGGGTACTCCCACAGTATTACTTCACATACTCATACATTTTTGTGAATCGCCCTCCATATTTTTATTAATTGTAACTTGAGACAGCATGACAGTGACTTTTTTACATTATTTTCATGGTAACTTTACATTTAGAGAGGTAGTGAGGTCGTTTAAAAAGCTATCACCTGATGGAAAATAGGTTTACACTACTAGAATACTACAGACATCATGTGCGGGTAAAGCATCAGTACCAACAGGCAAGGAACAATTCCAAAGACATGAATGAAGGAGCATACACAGCAGCAAAAAGCGAGAGAAAATCCCCCATCCCAAAAAAATGCCTTGCTTAGCAGCACACCCATGAAAGACCTGCTAAGGATGAACCCAAACCAGCCAGCATTGTCACACTGGCACGTCAGAAAATCCGCACGAGGCCCATGCTACCTAACTGTCCCCCACACAACCAGACACACACTGAGGACCCCGCAGCTATACATGAACTTCACCCAGTGCCTCAGTGGGCAAAGGAAGGAATAAGAGTACTCATCCAACAGTACCAATGTACCAACCTTCGTCAAATGATCCCCTTGGTACCCTGGGTAAGGAAGGACAAGGGTAAGGGATCTAGGCCCCCTTTAAACAGGTGAGAAGTGTAGTCCGCACTACCGGAGTATACAAATCTTGGCCACCATGAGAGCCATTGACAACCATTGTCGCCAATATGAGGACACCTCCTCAACATTTGTAAAGTCATGTAACAGAGCCATCTTGATGAGTCCCAAAAGGGGTTGGAGCTAGCAGAGAGGAGGGCCTACCACACAGAACGCCAGTAGGGCACCAGCACTGAACAGGGTCAGAGATCATGAAATAAATCACACACACTAAGAAGGGGGGAGAGGCAATGTTCCCCTACTCCGACCTCCCCTATTAAATGACTATCACACACACGGAGGAGTAGGGAAATGCAATACAGCGGTGGCACGTGCTTCGTGAAAAAATACTGCCCTGGCTCACAGAATTGTGACATGCTTCATCATTGGGCTTGCTTCAAAACACCCCTGGGCAGACCAACGCCTGGGGTGGAGCAAAGGGGAGGGGAAAACAATACAAATATAAAAGTTGGGCTCACCGAAGAACAAGTATTCTCGACTATTGAAAAAAACCTTTCTTTAATTCCCTCCAACTTCAAGAAAAACTCTAGCACAAGCCCTCAGCACAAGTCACCTAGGCTATGACAATGCTCTATTGGTAGCAGCAAATGAGACTATGCTGTGTAAACTGCAGGTGGTGCAGAATACAGCAGCCAGACTAATTTGAAATCTTTCATCTGGTTCCTCCTCTGCTCTGATTTTGAACTCTCTGCACTGGCTACCCATTAGGAAAAGGCTCATCTTCAAGTTATGCTGCCTTCCCACAAGTCACCAAATGGCAATGCTCCATCCCATTTGCTAAATAGGCTCAGACACTAAAACCCGGCCAGATTTTTAAGATCTAAAGAAAAAGCCTTTTTGCAAATTCCATGTATTCGTACTGCTAGATTCAGCGGAAGGGCTTTCTCCTATCCTGCACCCGTCCTCTAGAACAAACTACCTCTGCTTCTCTGTTTATGTATGGATTTTGGAAAGTTTAAAAAAAACCTAAATAACATGGTTATTTTAGCAGGATATTTCAGTTTTAGTTACTTCTGCATGTCTGTATTTAGCTAAGCACTGAGATATTCCTCCGGGGATGATTTGTTGCACTATAAAAAGATAACATAACATAACATAATATAACATAACATAACTAGAAGCAAGGAAAGGGAAAGCAGCTCCATGGTTGGGGGAATGGACACAACCCATGGTGCAGAAACAACCAGCAAGAAAACAACCCCTGGAGGACCAGGAAAGAAATATATAGCTCTGTAAAATAGGCAAAAAGGCAATAACAAACTACAAAAAACGTGAGCTTATCTCCCAGTCCCTCGCCCACCCAATACTCCCAATCAATAATAGGAACAAAGCGGTGCTGCTGGGCTCATGTAAGCAAGAGGCTCCCCCACAAACCCTGCACCTCACACAGACATCCAGCACAGCAAAGGCATCGCAGCGCACCATTGAAAGGAAGAAAGGAAGAGGGCAAACAGCCACACAAACAAGACTAGTCCTCCAAAATTCAGGGCCCCCTAGAAGTTCAAAGTAGAAACCCCCATCACCTCCCCCTGAAGTGACCCATGGTAATCCAACAAGGAGAACTTCTCATCTCCCAAAGAGGTAGAGGGGTCTTACCAGGGGTGGCAATAGAAAACTACCAGCAGTCCACTCAAGAGCCTACAGGGTCACAGCTTTATCAGGGAACACAACTAGTCATGACCCCATCAGCTGCTTCCGCACTGGCACTGGGTGCCCTGCCTTCCCATTGTTTGAGGACAGACTCCAGTCATTCAGGGGAGGTGGAAGACAAATCCCTTTGTGGTGCATTAGACAAAGGTGGGTCGCCCCTAGGAGTGGAGTCGGTCCCAGGAGGATTGGTGTCCATGTTCGTATCCGAGAATGCAGTCGAATACTGTTCCAGCTTCTCCGGATCATCAAACTCCAAGTTCCTCCCACTGCTAGTAAGCAGCATCATGGCCAGTTCCAACATGCCGTATTGGATGTTTAATTTACGTAGCAGTGGCTCGAGTGCCGAGAACTTCTTGCGACGTACCACCATGTCATGTGAGAAATCTACAGGCACAAAGATCTTGGCATCACCATGGGAAAAGAGGCCATTATGACACTTGGCCGCAGCAATTATTTGTCATGCCTGTTGGTGGCATAGGAAGCACACAATAATCGGCTGGGAGACATTGTGGCGTGAGCAACCCCTGGGCTGTATTCGGTGCATCCTTTGGGATTCCAGTGGCAGGGTGAAGGTGAGCTCAATGTGATCCGATAGGAAAGTGGTCAGGAATGCAGACATGTCCGCCACCTCCAGCCTCTTCGGCACACCATGGAAGCAGACATTATAGGACCGCTGCGATCCTGCATGTCCGTCAGCTTCTGATGGAGATGCCATACTTCACTACCGACATCAGGGGTGGTCTCCAACACAGTGATACATTCGTCCAAGGCCTCCGCTCTGTAGTTCATAGTGTCAAGGTGTGTGTTAAAGGAGCACATATCAGCATGGAGGAATTTAAGATCGGCCGCTGTTGAGGTGGATGTTGCATGCATGGAGTCCATGGTGGCCTATATTCCAGTGAACTCCTTCATGATGGCCTCTAGAGTGATGTCTGCCATGGCCACTGGAGGGCAGCGTAGTTTGCCCGCCACCACGTCAGTGAAAAAGAGTTGACAGGTGGTCTTCTCTCCAGTGGCGGCTCGCATAGGGCGTGCTGCGTACACTCGAACATACGACGGAACGGCGGAAAGTAATTATTACGTTCCTCCGTTCCGTCGTATGTCCGAGTTTACAACCCCCCCACCCTGCCCCTCCCCCGCCCCACCGCCCTGCAGCACGCCATATGCAAGCCGCCACTGCTTCTCTCTAGGCTTCAGGGCGTGGCAGTCCAGAACGGACACAGATGGCAGAGGCCCAAGAAGTGGAAAGCAGTTCAATACAGAGGGGCCGATTCCGATCTCAGCCGGTAGGGCACCGAATCGGATTCGGCTTAACCGGATCCGATTCGGAGCCCTCTTTCCCGACCGATTCGTACGTGCGTCCGGGTGAGCGAGTACGATGCGAGCGCATGCGAAATCGCCGACCGACTCGTACGTGGGTCCGACCCGCTCCGACCGACTCGCACGGACACGACTCGCACCGCGCAATGGAGATGTTCCCCGGCCGGGCAAGTACGATGCGCGCCTCGAGCAGTCCGTTTGACTCGTGCCGTCCGGCTCCAAAGGGCAGTCGGAGCCAGACTTTGGGGGTCCGTGTCGGACCCCCCTGTACGCATAGCCGCGCGAGTCGCACACAGGGGGGACCCATGGGTCCCCCCTACCTGTGCATGTACGGCACGATTCGCATCGATGCGCACCCGCTGTAGGGGGCGCCCTTGTTCGCCTCGCACCCATTGAGTCAATGGGAGCCCGCGTACGCGTTGTACGACCGGCTCCCATTGACTTCAATGGGAGTCCGACCGAATCGAGTCCGATTGCATGCGTACGCATCGTACTCATTCGGTCGGGCTGCTAGAGTCCGATTCGGTCGGAAATCTCTCCGGGTCCGGCTCGGTCGGAGTGATTTCCGGCCTGAATCGGAATCGGCCCCATAGTCTTAGTACCCAAGTCCAACACTCCATTGAGAGTGCCACAATGATCAGCCAGACTCGGAATCTCCTAATCCTACCAAAACAACCACAGCACCTTACCTCTATAGCACAGGGTGCCAAGGCTTGATGTATCTAAGCCAGCCACTAGGCAGGGAAAAGTTGCAGGGTCACTACAGTCCCAGAGGGGCAAGCCTCCACCACTGATATTGGGCAGGACAAACCAGGCACAGGCTTCAGTCTTCACAGGGCCACAGCTGGTCTCTGCACCCAAATGCATGGCCAAGCTCCCCTGCATTTAGGAGGGGCTATAGAGCGAAGCAAAATGGGCCTTCAGTCATAAGTTCATGCCCTCCAGGGCATGCCTATCAGGGGGCAGGACGAACTAGAGGCAGGCCACTATCCTCACACAGCCATCCTCTACACCCCAAAGTATGGCTGAAGTCTCCGGCAGATAAGAACAGGACAGAGAGGTAAGCAGTATGGGCCCGTAGGCGGCAGTTCATGCCCTCCCTGGAGTGTGCCCAACAGTATGCAAGCCTGGGGACCCAGCAGGGGACAAATCGAGGCCTCCAGGGTAAGCCCCAAGGCCAAAGAATAGTTCTAGCCTGGGAGTACTACAGGGAAGGCCAAGGGCCAGTCCGGCTGACAAGTAGGAGTGATGCCACCACTCTAAATAGCATGCTTCACCCCATGCACAACCTGCTGTGCCGCTGCTTTGGCCTCCAGAGCGGAGCATGCCTCACTTGAGGGTCACAGCATCACAGGCCACATCCATCTGCTCTAGGAGGGCTGCGCTGTCCAACTGCACACCCCAGACAGAGCATCCCTGCACAGTGCTTGCTCCCATGCCAAGAGTAGGGAGCCTGGAGCTGGCTGATTACCTCCTTGGATTTTCGGGCGGCCGGGGAGCTCTAACAGGAGCTGGCCATGTTCCTTTGTGGTCAGGCTCCACCCTCAATAGGTTTAAGCTGAACAACAATCATAAAGTATGAATAAGAAAAATACATGTAAACTTGATTTCCCCACATACCATACACCTATTCCTATCTGGATAGGTTTGTCACTAGGTTGTATAGGATTGGCCTCACATCCTGGTACAGCTTACTCATGAGGCATGTAGTATCACACTTAAGAAGGTCTATATTCCATTCGTCCTAGTCTGCTGGTCCAGGAAACTCTTCTTGTGAGTGTTAAACTAAAAAATAATGTACACCTATGAAGCTAGCATGGTGGGATACTCTGGAGATTTTATTTACAATCCTGTGATGATGAAAGGCAAACACAACTATAGTCAACCATGGCCCTCCAGAAATCCAATTACATCAAAACACGTCAGGAGCATTTAATTAAAGCATTTCACACCTTGTGGACACAACCCTAGTGGCTCACACAAACTCTTAGTATAGCATGGTCACCTTCTCCCACCCTGGCAGAATATATCCAGAAGTGTTATTCAACTATCTGGGATTCTGGTACAATAAATACATGAGGTGGAAATTGAGCAGACATGAAATAGGTTACCCCTAGGTCCTATTTGCTCCCACCTAAGTAATAGTCTAATTCTGAAATTCCTGACTGGAACTTGGAGGTGATGTGGCCTGGTGGGCAAAGCTTATGCCAATCCTATTCCACGCTATGGCAAGAAACTTAGGGGCATATTTACTATTATTTCATGCAACACGGCGCAGCAATGAAACTTACTGTGCCATGTTGCATGAAAGGGAGAGAGTAGAAATGCTCCATATTTACAAAGTTATCAAGCATTTCTGCAATAATGTTGTGCTGGCTCACTGTGTGCTGCCTAGTACCAATTCAAGCACCCTTGCACCATAGTGCCAGGCATATTCCTCTTTCTAGCTGTGCTGCAGAATGCAGCACACATGGAAAGAGAAGGTTACAAGGAGAAATAAAGATATTTCTCCTCATTAAGCTTGTGTCAGGTAGGCACACCATTTTGGCACAAACCCAGGATTACTAGTGTTTGTAAATCTGGGTTTGCATCAAAATACATGGGTGTGTGCATGGAAATCCACCCACGTAGCACCTACCCAACACAAAGTAACAAAAGTCAGTGCTCTGCATTCCTTGCATTACTTTGTATTTACTAAACCATGCAAAGTGGCTTTGCATGGCTTAGTCAATGCTAAAAACTATTTTGCATCTGGGCTATGCCAAAAAAGTGATGCAACACAGACGCAAACTCATAGTAAATCTGGGCCACACTCAGTGTCCTGAACTTGCCTGAGTGATTATTAGCCCTTGGTGATAAATTGCTGTATGTCGCTCATTTACTACTTATTCAAAGGCATCACCTAGTTGGTGGCCAGCTGACTCTCACAGTGCTCCGAGAAGGTGGTCTGATGGCAAGGTGATCCACATGGATGTGTCCATACATTGTTTGATGAGCCCTATTGTCTGGCAGCCCTGCTTTGTATCCCTATGAGCCCATCTTTTGGACAAGGAAGTTGTCCTTGGCCTCTCATGTATAATGGGTGTACTATGACACCCATGCCTGACTTGACCGGACACAGGCAACAATATTTGTCTACCACTGATGCAAAAAATGTACAATTTTGTGCCAAATGTAAGATGGTACAGAAATTTAACTACAGATGAATCTTAGTGGGTCATATTTAATGCCTGATTAGCTGAGCCCATTTCAGAATGTAGCCTTGACAAAACATCCTTCTTTAAATTGAGGTTAAAGAAGGCCATGTTGGAGACAAGGCCATGTAGCTCCTAGGTACAGTTGCTTTTGACTTAGTCTTTCCATGGTATGACACTGATAAGTACTTGGGTTACAACATTGTTTGACCCATAGTTGAATACACCAGTTTCACTCAACAATAATGTGCTAATCTGGCTACGCTCAGTGGGGGGTCGGCTTAAGGGCCGCATATCTGGCTAGACCTTGCACCGAACCCCCATTGGTGCCCAACCCACCACTATGCATGCCCTTTGGCTGTGCACAGAATGGTTTGGGTGCAGGCTCCAGCTTCCAGTCAGCCCTTGAGACGAACGCTGCCATGGCCTGCCAACTCCTGCTGCACACAGCCTTTGGCCAGGACCTGACCTTCAGCCATGCCCTGAGCCCAACCCCTGCGGGTGTCCAACCCCTGTGAGTAGCCAATGCCCCACTGTGGTCATGAGCAGCAGGAGGTTGGCCACAGGGCCTGGTCTCTGACCAGGCTTTGTACCTAATGTCCCACAGGTGCCCAATCCCATGGGAAAAAACATACATTTTCGTATTTTTTTAGATTTGTTTCGGGTATCGTGGTACTCCTGTGGCATTTGCCATGCAAGCTTCACTCCCATACCACAATACCATGGGGCTGAAGCTTGAACAGCAACCCCTTATAATAGGGGTGTGCTGGGTCCTGCAGAAGTACTGTGGCACCCATGACCTAATTGTTAACTTAAGCCCTATTGTGGTCCCTCTGGGTCACTTCAAAAAGCATCTGGTGTAAGGGCATCCCTACCCTGCCCCCTTACACCATTTTTCTAAAGCATTTTGAGGACACAGGGACCAAGGCCCACATGCATCAACAAATGTTTTTGCGATTCCATAATAGCAAAAAATAAGAAATCGCAAAATGGAATCGCAAAATGGAATGCATCAATGAAATCGGTAAATATTTGCGAAACGTTAAAAATCGCAAATGCTATTACCGAATCCGTATATTCCGAATCTGTAATTGCGAATCGGAAATTGCGAATTACCCATATTGCAGCATGGTGATGACATCACAAACCAGGAAGTCATTCACTGAATCAGCACACCTGCACACAGGGAGAGGAGGAGGAGGAGGAAGACTGGTGGAGCACACCCTGGAGGAATTGTTGCTGAACAGGAGCTGTGAGAAAAATACACCATGGCCACTGAAAAGCCACAAAAAAAAGGAGAAGGCAGGAAGAGAAAAATCAAGTTCAGTGACAAGGAACTTGAAATCCTCATTGAGGAAGTTGTCCGGAGACATGACCAGCTTTTTGGGAGACAATCCCTGCATGTAGCAGAGTCAGTGAAGAGGAAGATTTGGCTTGGCATACAAGCCAAGATAAATGCTGTGGGGGTGACACACCGTGACATACAGAACCTGCAGAAGAGATGGTATGACCTTCGCAGCCGTGCCAAAGAGAGGGTGGCAGAAAGGCTAGCCGCAGCTGCCAAAACAGGAGGGGGAACATCTAGCGTGCGCCCAAACACCACACTGGAGGACCTGGTGGAATCCACGTTGCAGCCAGAGACAGTAGTTGGTGTGACACAGATTGACACCTCGGGACATGCGGGCACCTCCCAAGGTAAGTGCACAGCTGAACATGTACATATGTCAAATGTAATCACAACGTGCCCCAAATGCATGCCCTGCGTAGTGTAGCACACCTGAGTCCAGTCCACCTTTTACAAGCAACCCCCTAATGCATTCTGGGAGTTGTATGCAGAGAAATTGAAGGGGAAGGCATGGAGGGCACACCATAGGTGTAGTGCAGCACAGTACAGCAAGGAGTGACAACAGTAGATATTCAACATGACAGAAGTAGATTTAATATAACTGCGCAGGCGTAATATTACAAACAAGTGCAAACAAACAAATAACAGAACTTGCACTGTTCCACTCACAGATGCAGCACAGGACAGTGATGGGCCGCACAACCACGAGTCCGAGGGAGACATGGAACAGCATGATGAGGGACAAGAAATGCCGCCATCCCCACCCATACCTGCTCCCACACACCGCAGGAGGAGAGTACTACCACTCCCTGACTTGGAGAGTGATGAGGACAGCAACACTGGATCTCACACACTGCAGCCTGCACATACCCCCCATCACCAGCACAAGAGCAAACAATGCTGCACAGTCCCGTGCAGTACCGCAGGCGAAGGCCAAGGAGGTTTCCCACGCCTGATGATGAGGATGGCGAATCCACCGCAAGTGTCCTTGAGTCCAAGATGCTGAAGGTGCAGCGCCTGCAAGGGAGGAACATCCATCACATGCAGGTCCAACTGGGAACACTTGCCAAACACATGGGTGGTATTCATGACTGCCTGAGGGAGCTCACAACTGCAGTAGTGGAAGGGCACAGGGCAAACAATGCGAGACTAGACCGTGTTGCAACTGGCATTGAGGATATGTGCAGGGCAATTCAGGCAGAGCATGTCACAAATGGGAGGAGGCATCAGACTGCTATGGCACGCATGCACAGTTACACCCGGGCCGTCAATAGGCTGAGTCACACCACAGCTCAGCTTTCAAGGCGTGCTGTCGGCATGCAGGTGGAGATGGCCCACTGCTGTGGGGATGTCGCAAGGGGACTCATCAAGGTCACCGATGCTGTGGAAGGACTACAGACTGCAGCAGCTAGCGGAAGCCCCATGCGTGCAGGGGGGGGGCAGTGAGGAGGGCTCTAGCCTGAGCAGCCTACTGGCACCTGTGTCACATGACAGGAGGCGCAGTACCAGGAGTCAATCTGGCACAGAGGGGTCCATGAGGGGGTATCAGAGCCCACAAACAGGGCCACAGGAGTGCGTGGCAGGAGAAAGTAGGGAATCGCACCTGGGCCACTGTGGTGGGGTAACCAGACTTATGACTCCATCTCCCAAAGATGTTGCAGTGCCAAGACAATGACTTACAAATTGTCTGCACCCACACTGCACTTTTCTGAGTATGGCATGTGTGCATCAACACAACTACCCACCTAACAGAATAAACCATTACGTACAAAATGTGTTGTGTCTTGATTTCTCACCTTAGAAGTAACGTTGCGTGATTTCGGCACGTCTCCTTCTCCCCTCAGCTGCATCTGGGCCGCGTGCTGCTTGGTGTGGTTGTCGTGGCTGGATGTCCAGTTCTGGCTCACTATCAGAGTCTTCCAGGTGAATGCCCCTATTGGTGGCAAGGTTATGCAACATAGCACATGTAGCGACGATCTTGCAGCATGTCTCCGGCCTATACTGTAAGGCCCCACCGGTTTTGTGGAGGATGCGGAACCTGGATTTCAGTACGCCAAATGTCCTCTCAATCACATTTCGTGTTGCAATGTGGGCATGATTGTATCGCTGCTCCTGTCGTGTTGTGGGATTCAGATAGGGAGTGAGGATGAACGACCTCACAGCGTATGCACTGTCACCTACAGGATGTTGAAATAGACAAACGTTAGGTACTGCTATGTGTCACCATGGCAGACAGGTGTGCAAGACAGTATGACATGTGTTTACCCAGCAAATATCCTTCTCCAAATTCACCAGCCAGCAGACGTCTGTGCATGCCACTATGCCTGAAGATATAAGAGTCATGGGCACTCCCAGGGTAACTTGCCACTATGTCTGTGATTATGGTTTTTGCATTGCATATTACTTGGATGTTGAGTGAATGGTACGACTTGCGGTTCCGGTAAATATGTTCATTCACTGAGGGGGGACATATGGGTACGTGCGTCCCATCAATGCAGCCTATGACTTGTGGAAATTGTGCAACCTGATAGAAATCTAATTTGGTTTGCATCAATTCGTGTGATGTTGTGGGGAACCTGATGTGGTGGTGTATCCTCTGCAACATGGCATTTAGGAAGGCGTTGAAAAAGCGCAATAAGGCACTTTGGGAGACACCGCCAGCTGTTGCGATTACTCCCTGGAAGGCCCCTGACGCTAGGAGGTGTAGTGAGCATAGGACCTGCACATGGGTGGGGATGGCATGTGTCCTGCGAGTCTGACGCTGCAGTATTGGGTCTAACTCAGCAATGAGCTCTAAGATGGTGGCGGCATTCAGTCTATACTTATCGTATATCTCTTCCTCCGTCTGCCCTAGCAAAGTGACGCGCACTCTGAATATTCTCTCCTGTATCCTTCTTCTCTGTGCTGCTGCTCTTAGCCTCATCCTCCGCGCTATGAAGTAGAGCGCTGCCATTGTGGAACACTCTGATGCATTCTGGGGCTGTTTAAGTAGTTTGCTAATGATTAACACATGATTTGTTGAATGTGTAATTTTTACCACCTGATATGGTTTCTTCCTATTTAGGGAATGCAATTTGCGATTCTTTACTGATTCTGTATTTGCGAAGTCTTGTTGCATGCGAGTTAGGGATTTCTATTTAGCGAATCACTAATACAGAATCGTTATTACCGATTCGGAGATTTAGAAATCGCAAAAATACTGATTTCTAAAGCTTTCGGTGATTTTGTTTCATGCATTGGAAGGAGCTCTTTTGCGATCGCAAACAGCATTTTTTACCGATTCGCAACGTTTGCGATCGCAAATTAGCTTGATGCATGTGGGCCCAAGTCTCAATTCTTGCAATGGCAATCGCAACATTTTGGGCCAGCGGTTCTATCGGTGGATTTACCGAATTGCAAGTTGCTATTATTAAGAAATCTCATTTTGAGAATCGGTAAATCAAATGAACTGTAGTGTACATTTTCCAAATAGCATCACTTTCCTAAAGAACAGAATCACAAAAAGCAATCTGTTTGTGTTTGCAAAATGTGAATAGCACCCGGACAGACACTGATGACATCAGAATTAGGAAATATATTGTGGTACTCACATTAAAAAACACAGCACCTTGCAGGAAGCAAGTGTTCAGACTCATCTACTGATGTCTGATACAATGGCAAGTCATGAACGGCAGCAGAAGGACTCTGCTAGAAAAAGGATGCACACATTTTCCACTGATGAATTTGTAATCCTAGTTGAGGAATGTGTAGCTAACAATGATCAACTATCTGGCAAAGCCTCTTTACCCATCCTTGAAGCCACAAAGAAGCACATCTGGAGCTTGATCCAAGAGTGGATTAATGCTGAAGGTGTTATGACTCGGAGTGTGGTGAAGATTCGTAAAGCGTGGTATGACATTAGCTCCAGACTGAGAGTGAAGTAGGCAAGTAGGAGCAAGGAAGCAGTTGGCACTTGAGGGTGACCTTCTGTTTTATTCCGCTTTAGGTGTCCATATATAGGTTTTCCTGAAACATGTCCTTATATAGGCACAATTCGCATTGCCCTTATATAGGCATAAGATCCCAGTCCTTATTTAGGCATTAGCCATGCACTCCAAATAAAGGCATGGTCACCGACATCCGTCCACCCTAACGTCACAACGAGTTCTTAGAAACCAAACCCTAAGCCCAGCACAGGATTATTGATTTCTCCAAGAACTCATCTATTATGCATGAACCACTATTCCTTAAGGGTTCATTCCTGACGTCTTCCTCTGTCCGACTTCACGTCAATGCTAACATTCCAAGGCACCTACCAGGTATAAATATACCTTCCCTTGCCCAAGCAAGTTAGAGGAGACCTCGACTTTAGAGGAGCCCGAATCCCAGCCTGATGCACTGAGAAGAGACGCTGTCATCCCTGCTCGCAGAGAATCCAGCTCCCAGTGTTCTGACTCCCTTCGCGGGGTGTTAGAGTTCGAGATCCGGAAGGAGATTCCCACCTCTCTCATTCTCAAGGTATGGAGCTGACTAGAACCTAAAGGGACTCTTGGCATACCAGACTCTTAGTATACCATACTATAGAATACTTCACCTACTTCTTACCTTGCCCTACACCTAGACTAGGTTAGGTACACTGGGGTAGAACTAGCTTAGAGAAGCATCGTATGAGTACTCGCATTTTTAGCTCATGTTATTTATGTATGTGAATATATGCTAAAAGATAATGCTAGCGCAGTATTATTTCTTTCTACTGCTTACGCTGTACATTATATATCTTGCATACTGTCTGGTGATCATAACAGCTCATATCTCTTACACGAGAAACAAGACTGTTCAATAAATCCTTTTATTGAAACGCCCGTCTATTCTTTCTGTGTAACTCTGAAGAAACTAAGCATGCACGACTAGCTGAGTGAAACTGTTATCTATTGTTTCCACGATTCTGAGAATGTTCCGATTCTAAAGGGAAACAAAGTTGTCATGTTTATGCGGTTGCCAGAAACTACTCCCTTCTTGTTTACAAGGAGTTTCTAGTGGCCTCTGAGTTAGCAGGCACAAAGTAATTAAGTTTAATATACTCGATAGGGACATACTGACCTCAGTCCTATGTCAAACCTCTAGGGTATATTATTCCAATGCGCAGAGCCTATTAGGGAAATAGGAACTACACTACACTTCCACCCAGCCAGCACCTACATCTTTGAATGAGGGCATTAAAAGCACCTTGTTGACAGAGGCTGTATTTGGACTTTGAAATATAGACACGTCTACTTCTCCTCAGCAAAACACAGGTTAGTGTAAAACATTATTTTAAATAGACACCATTTTTTTTCCCATGAAGACTTTATTATAGCTGTAACGTCATAATGTGTAATCAGGTTTCATTTGACTTCAGGGCATTTCACATGAAAGAGCATTTTAATTTCCTGTGTTTTTAAAATGCATTATGGGATTTGTAGTACAATACAAGTCATGTATCTTTTAAGTCCAAAAAATAATTTAAACTTAAATGTAAGATTTCATAATAATGTCTTTAAAAATGTAACATTCATCTCACATTGCATATTCCTGCAAAAAAAGATTAAAACAATGAAGTATTGAAACATATATTTACCATGATTTCACTTGTATATAAGTTTGTATGTCATATTCTACAAAATACAGTTTTTAATATATCATATAACATAGAGATATAGAACCGAACATTGTAGATGGACCTTGATGGAATGCGGATGACGTAGAGGATAAGAACAATGCCATTAATGATTTGCATACACAGATTGAGATTACAGGTACACCTACAGTGACGGAAACAACAGTGGCTCCAAGAAGAGATGCAGCTACAGCTTTTGTCCACCTACACAACATTTAATAATCTTTTACATACATAGACCTAGGAGAAAATTATTCTTACCACTATGTTGACAGCTTTTGACAATAATCGATACAGAATGGGGTTTGATCCTCTAAAGATGAAGGGGGGCGGGGTCATTGTATACACTATAAACAGAAGGTTCCCATCACTTGCCGTGAATCAAAAAATTACTTATGGTTAACACAAGAAAATTATTGTACATCTGGCCCTTTGTTCTCATTTGTAGCCAGCCAATTGGATCCCTCAGCACTGTAGTACCAAAAAACACAGTGAGAGAAAAAACTCCTTTGGCCAATCAGAAGGCCCTATTTATTTCCAGTACCGTGGTACTCCCGCTGGACAAACCGTCCAGATATATCTAATGACCAACATGAACACTTATTTAAATGCCAACTTCTCAAAAAGGTGAATGGATTAACATCAAATAAATGAGAAGTATGCTTTCTGGGTAAATTTCTAACTTTCTGCCAAATCTGGTGTAAGTCTAATCAGTTGTGTTTTTCTGTATTAGAGACCAAATGTCCGGTGGTAATTAACATGAAAAATCGACACTTTGGGACCACCCTTTTTTGTTGACAGCAAAGTTATTACCATAAAAAAAAAAAAACGCTTTTCCTGTGGAAACTTTGACTTGACCCACAATACAGTGGCAACCACCCCTGCTGTGGTGTATGCATAACGTACATTGATTGGAATTATGGAGACCTGTGACTACTTAGTATATGCAGCGAACACACATAAAATGTGCCTGTTCACTTGGGGCATAACATTACAGTGATTGGCAAACATCCTGTTTTTGACTAAATAAACATATATGCAAGTTCATAATGTATGTTTAGGTGCATGGGACAAATGTGAATGAGGCATGCACTAATCCATTCTCAGTACTTTATACAGGTTATTGAGCATGTGGCCTCTTTCCTGAATGTTTTCTGATGTTCTGCTACTATTCCTTAACAGAGGTTTAACAAAGAACACACACTGACCTGAGGCATCATACAGTGTACATTTGGCACCTGCAAGTTACAGTCCAGAAGTTTTGATCACATAGACAAGGGCTATAGTATGACTTTGTAATAGTGTGCAAAGCTATCCTTTTGTTGATCTTGTACAACATTGCCTTGCAGCAGGGCACTCCAACCCTGGCCACATTCATGTCAGCAAATTGGGTGAGTGTCTAATGGCCATTACCTACTGGTTCACAACCAATTTGTGGGCTCGTACTTCACCTGAGCCACCTGTGTCTTTGTGATTCCATGATGATGAGACAGTGTTGAATGAATTATGAAATGTGGCACATCCCTTAGTCCGCACACACCATCCTGAGACATCATTATTTGCTTCATGCAGATGCAAGAGCATGACATTGCTATGCTACTCTCACACATGGGTGCAACAATTGAACAAGTATATGGGCACATTTCTGCACATTTGTATGAAACCAGTGGAAGGATTGTGGGATATCTTCTCTTGAACTCATTTAAGAAATGTGGATATTTACACCTAACAATTCTATATTCATATGTATGTTGACTAGGAGTAAAAATAATTGCATATGTTATAGATAATGAGGGATTGCGAGTGAGAGTGTTACCTAGAGTGACCTACTAACCCAGGGCCATAACTGACTGCTTGATGCATTCTCTTCCTTCCTTTCGCCAATTCCACATTCTAAAATGCCTACCAATATGTAGTGCACAACATAATAATACACTAAGTGCATGTATTTGGAGAAGGAGAATGTGGAAGTGCACAACTAGTTATTCCTGGACCAACCAGCCCCCAACAGGACATCTGCATCCATCCTGCTGCCCTCAGACCAAAGAGATCTTCAAAATAGCTAAGGAGACAACAGATAGGAAACCACAAATTCACAGAGAAGAAATTAGACATTGTGAGGCCAGGGGTCATACAGAAGGTTATTCAGCTTTAAGAGGGTGAATGACAGGCTGCTGAGCCTTAGATCAGGGTCAGAGATATTACTCTTATCCTTATCCTTATCTCTTATCCTTATCCTGATCCTCATCCTTATACTCATTCTTATCACTATTTACATGTGTAAAGTGCACTGTTACCCAGAAACAACAGGGCTGTACAATTATATATACTGTTGGGACTGTAATATCTCTTGCATGGTATACAGTTATGCTCTCTTGCCCTCCTGAGTGCCAGATTGCATGTGAATCTGGTTTTACTGACATTTATTTTTTCCCTAGTATCCTGTTAACCTAGCATGAGTGTAGAGGTCTATGCATGTCCCTTACTGCTGAAGGTCCAGGACCTGCCTTTGAACTGAAGGGACACACCAATCATCCCCTCATAGTAAACAGTGGACAACTGCCCCTGTTTGGGGTTCCTCACATAAAGCGATAGCAAAATCATACTGTTATTGATTTATATTTTGCCCAGACCTTTTTATCTGTGTCAGTGATAGAGTGTGGCCTACGGACTCCTCTTCTGTAAGGGTCTGCTTTTGTTTGAGACCCAACATCTTGAGCTGACATCCTGTGCATATGCCAAGTCCATGCGCATGGATAGTGAGCCTATAATAATTGCATGCTAGTCATACACTGTATGTTTGTGAGCCTGAGTCTGAGCACATAATTCAGTGGATACGACTTTGGTTGCCCTTTATTCAGCATGGCATACAATGGTGGATATGTATCGCCTCCCCTAACAGTGGATGTGATTTGCCTCATTCCTGTGACTGAAGGGAGATGACTCACACATTGAAATGAGGAGGATGGAGAATGACCTACCTTTAGGAATTCCATGAAGACTTTGGTAGAAAGGGGTTGTTTATTAGTTAGCCCTGCCATTTGGTAGATGGTGGCGGTTGAGACAGATGATCCAGCCGAAGCTGTAATAAAATGCCAAACAGTGAATGACCTCTGTTCACAATTCAGGAATCACAAATCTGCAATAATTAATAAGAAACTTGACTAGCTTGTAGCCAATCATTTAAACCTTGTGGACCATTTGCTATCAGAATTGAAGATCTTCCCAGTGGAACACGTCTTAAAAGTAAAAACTACTAGACTCCAGAGAAAACCATTGGATGTACCTTTTGAAATCATTGCATCCAGATGGACTGAACATCACTGACAATACCACCTGAGTATCTCAGGACTGCATGTATTCCACATTCCAAATAGAATCTTCATTCTTGATGCTTTTTTAAAATTCAGCAGTGTCAGCTGTGCAGCCTCTGAGCAAACAATCTTGTAGTGCCTGAGGTAGGCGAACGACTGAAACATTGTAGAGGAAATATACTTTTGTTCTTTGGTGAGTCCATCTGCTTTGAGTTACTTCTTTCTTGGATATTACATTTCTTAGTGACTCTCTGTATCCTTTTGGATCCACATTTTTTTACTTGGCTGGCTGTTGGTTTTTTAGAACTTTTTGGGTGAGTGGGTTGTAATAGCCTGAACACTTTTTGAGTTATGGTTTGTGAATTACCAATACCATGTGAACTTCAGTGACTTTTGAGATTTAATTTGCAACCTTGACTGTACTTTAAAAAAAATTTTTTAATGAATTTCATGTTTTTTTCCAATATATGTTAAATTGTTGTAACCAAGCTATCCATGAATTAATTTTAACTGTATTGTTTTCAGTGAATTTCTGGGGTTGTTGATCAAATACTACATACAACTTCTATAAAAGTATACCATGCACCTCACGTCCTGTAACAATTTGATGAACTCAACAAACCCTCATTGCGCAAATCCTAATTCTTCCAGCTCATTTTACAGTTTGTTTAAGTGAAGTTGAAGTAGGTTAGGCAAAATCAGTGAAAGAACTATCCCTTTAAAAGGAATGGATTAAATTTAAAAAAAAACATCACTGAAAATGTAATCACACATAATGTCACCTTGAACAGCTGCTCAATGCAATGCTCTTCCCTCAAATTGAGGATCACAATCAACTCTACTAAGTTTCTAATATTTTTAGACTTCCGATCTCTTAATTTCCAGATATGGTGTAGGAAGTAGTTAAAGTCACTGGGCAGGTGATCAATCACACACTTCCTCAAAACTATCTATTATAAGATAGTTTTTTCTATTTTTTTGATAAACGAACCATGACATCTCCTGAAGGTAGTTGATCAACTGTCCACTTGAGCCGGGGGCTGGATTTTTGTTGTATCTAACACCAGAATATAAAGGGACAAGGGGGTCATTTTGAAAGGAATAATTTTGGACTTTATTTAAGAAACTTTGGATCTCTGCAAAGGACAAGAGGTTGTCAAAAAAAGTTAATAAAAAGTCTTTCGGTGTGATTTATATGTTGTCAGTATGTATATTCTGTCGCAACGGCTAGGGAATATACCCATGCCAATATAATGGTCCTCCCAATTTAATTGGCGGCAGACCAGCATATTAGGTTTGGCTATGGCTGTCACTGCTCTGTCATGGCCATAGCCAAACTATCGCCTATGGCCCAACAGACAAGGGCTGTAGGAGAAATTGCTTCATGTCCACTCACCCAATAAGGATGATGAACATGCAGTCATTTTGTTACTCTCCGCACTGCCAGGCAAATCCTGGCGATGAAGGATAGTAAAAAGTAAATAATGGTTCCCCACCATGGGATAGGAATCCAATGGCGAGGGGAGAATTACTTTCTTTATTTTCAAAAACTAAACTGTTTGGTGCAGGGTTGCATTGTGATGATGCAGCCCTGCACCAAACAGCAATATGCATTGACTGGAACCACCGCAACGGTGGTTCCTGCCAATGCTTTATAAATGACTGCCTGCTTGGTGATCATTTTGAAGAGCTATACTTCCGCCATGGGGACAGAATATTTTACTATTTCCCCATGGTGAAATGGCAGACCGGACATCAAAAATTAAATCAAGGCCCTTAGTTTACTATGAACCCACAGAGTCTGTGGTAATTGACTGCGACAGCCTCCAGAATTGGAATATTGCAAGATTACTTCAAGGATACTGTCAAACGCTGAAAAGCTTTCCTCTCAAAAAGGATTATTTGTAGAGCCATGTCAATCCCTTCTCATTTACCAACCCTGATGAACCTAATGCCTGGGACGTTTTTCTCTCAAACATATCTGAGTATGAAATTATCATCTGTTTGATTTTGCTCCCAGTACTTATATCAATTGTTGGTCACAATGATTGGTATGTTTATCACCATGTTCTTCTTGGAATTTGTATCAGGTTAGTTTATGCTCAAAAAGTACTTTGCTAATATAGTTGTTCACTACCTAATTCATACTTTGGATGTCACATTTTCTTAAGTAAGATTGGAAATGTTCCAAAATGGACTACACACACCCCTGATCTCACACTGATGTTTACTTCCCACTTGATGGCTACTCTCACACATGGATACTCTGTCACATATGCTTAAAATCAATAATCGCTTTTGTTGAACCTGGTCCTTTCTGCAGTGTCACCTCCAAACGTTTTGCCTTTTTCACTTCATTTGTTGTTGAATTTGCTTTTGTTGGCCTTAGTACTCTGTGCACTTTAACACTGCTAATCAGTTCTAAAGTGCTTGTGCATGGTTACATTGGATTACACTTGATCTGCATATTTCATTTACTTATAAGTTGCTTGTAGAGTTGTATACTATGTACCCAGGGCCTATATATTAAATGTTACTAGTGGGCTTGCACCACTCTTTGTGACCCTCATTTAATTAGCTCCTAAAAGCATGCCCCATTGCACCCTGAATGCACTGTTAAACTGCCAATTCAGCTTGGCAATATAACCCCCTTGCCAAGTCTTAAACTCTCCTTTCATTGCGCATGTCACCCCAAGGTAGGCCCTAGGTAGCCCATAGGGCAGGGCAAATTGTAATGAAAAGGCTGGACATGTACCTTAAGTTTTACATGTCTTGGAAGTGAAAAACTCTTACATTTGTTTTTCACTACTGTGAGACCTATCTGTCCCATAGAATAATATTGGGTTGCCTTATTACATTTAATAGGTACTAACTTGTGATTGAGGACAGCTAAGCTTTTCATGTTTGGTATCTATGAAATTGTAATTGAAAGTCCTCTTTAATGGTAAAATCGGATTTTAAATTACAATTTTGAAAATGCCACATTTAGAAAGTTGGCATTTTTCTACCATTAGCCATTTGGTGCCTGCAGCCTCCCCTGGGTCACATGACTGGTTGTAAAAGACAAGTCTGCTTTGCTACACCTGGAAGGACTGCTTTGCTGCCTGTAGCATATCATGAACCCTCAAAGACCAGCCCTGCTGTTTGAGCACTGCATCTTCACCTGAATCCAGGACTAACAGAGTGTCTCCAAGGGCTAGTTTGCTGGCCTCCTGTTCAAAGTCATAGGGACATAAAAGGTTCTCACCATCTTGAACCCACATCTGGACCCAGCCTGAGTGAGCCCTGAATCCCCAAGTGCCTCCAGTCCTGGACCCTTGGTTGTGGTGCTACAAGTGCTCAGGTAACCAAAATCCAAAACTTGGGGAAATGTGTGGCTAAAAACTGATCTGAGAACTGAGGGAAGACCGGAACCAACCTGCCTGTCAACCTACTCAAGCAGCATCACCAGTCAGTGTGACTTTTTAGCTGCTTCTGCTATGTTCTTCTCTGCAACAGCAAATCCTTTTTAGCGTTCCACACCAAAGAGGTTTACCACCCCTTGGAATTGTCTTCGGTTACATTCTCCTGCCTCATCCCGCTAGAGATTTTCAATTTCCAAAAAGGAATCAATCCGAACGTAGAAATTTTCACCGCAACTTCATCCAGCTGCTTCCCGACGATGATGATCCCTCCTTGGACAACCCCTGCAGTTTTGCCTCGCCGAACTTTACCTTCTCAGAACATTTTTCTGGACAATTCTTCTAAGTTTGAAGGTAAGCACTGAATGGGCCCAATCCACTTCTTGTATTCGGCCCGCGTTACATCGCGGTCACCCATATTTTTTTACTTGACCGGTTCTCGCCAACTAGATTTCCGCGGTTGGCGCTTGATCTTTTAGGGACTAGTTTTACTGAAAATTCATAACTTCAGTTCTACTGATTGGATGTTTGTTGTTTTGGTGTCAAATAAGTTATAAAAAGATTTACTCTATTTTTCTAAATTGGTATGGGTATTTTTATGTTTGCACTTTATTTATCTTTGTGTGCTGCATAAATACTTTACACATTGCCTCTAAGTTACTCCTGACTGCTTTTTGTGCCAAGCTACCCAGGGTTAAGTACAGGTTAATTTAGTAACTTTTTGTGGTTCACTCTGCCGGGAATTATGGCTGTTGCTTGCCAAGACTCACACCCCAGTCAGCTAACAACCCAATTTCTCACAACTTTCAATGCCAATTGTTATTCATTCACTCTTAATTCTGCTCAACGAAGTCAGGCCTGATTTTTCTCATCTGCACTCACTGACTAACATGTTTCCACTTGTGTAGACATATATGAGAAAGCATACACATGCCACTCACTTCACCAGAAGGAGCTTTGGGGCTCTCTGGCTGTTCCTTCTACACTCTATCTTCCGGACTGTCTCTATTTCCCTGTCCTACTAGCATTTCAAGGGCACTGACAAATTAGCTCAGCTAAGTCATTACTGTTATAACATGTGGCACACAAAGATGCACCCTAACACAACCCCAAGAAGAAGATGTTTAAACTGTATAGCATATCTTATCATTGATGCTTCTCAGATCAGTAACATTTTCTAACAGCTACACATTATGCATGCTAAGCCAATAAATATAAATTTCCCAAGAAAATTTAAAAAACCCTATCCTGAAACTCCAAAGCATTTACCATTCAGTTTAGCATCACACATTCTAGATTAGTTCCACAAACTCATTGGAGATGGGATATTCTGTCATGATACCAAAATTTGAGTGAAGGAAGTTGCTCGGATGAAGAAAAGATTGGTGGTGCTTCCTTGCTTCCAGAAAGAAAAATGCTTACTTACTCTAATCTTTAAGAACTCTAGTCTGACATTCATCATGGTAATACATGGCAGTTAAGGTTGATGGTTCCTCAATACATTACAAAAAATGGGCATCTAAATCTATTTTCTGAACCTGTGTGCCCCAAAAGCTGATAACTCAGAGTTTTGGATACATTTAAAAAAGAAACAGTCTCAGCTACTGCCGGGATAAGGATCACTATGGATGGAGATTTCCATTTGCCATTGGATTGAATCCTAGACCAAATTATTCCCTGTAAATTTAGATACAATTGATCACATAAATGAATGTTAAACCTCTGCTCATATTACAGTTACAACCTCAAAGATATCTGGAGAATGCACACCTAACTGGTAAAGACTTTACCTTTTACTCTAACCTACACTACTCATTCTCCAGAATAGACTGCCTACTAGTAGACGACCCCCACTTGCCAAATACCCTGCAGCCCATTATAGAGCCTATATTATTCTCAGGTTATATTAGGGTCATGTTAACATACAGCCTATTTGCATCACAAATCCTCAAAAGTCTTTGAGAATGACACAAAGAGTAGACTGGTTCAAAAGGGAAATCTCAAAACTTTATCATAAATTGATCTACAAAAAAGGATAAGAGCATCTAAATAAATTAAACTCCCCAAAGTATGAATGTAACAGCATCTTGAGCTCAAAAGCACATCTAATTCTCACTATGCTGTCAAATACACAATAGAACAGGTAACTAGCCACCTATTTAAAAATCAGGAAACCTATAATGAAAATCTGTGCCAGAAGAGATGATCTAGGAGTAGTCCATGCCACAAGAGGGACATACTGTTTGTGGTTGAAATATTCTATAATCAACCATATTCAACCAATATTCCTATAAGCTGTGTTTTATAGTGAATTTCTAAGGTTTCTTTAAGTGTATTTCATAGCTATAATGTTCCTGTAACCTTTGAGAGTGTGTGTGTGAGTGGCCGTATGGGTCGATGAGTGGGTCTGTAAGTGGCTTTATGGGTCTGTAAGAGGGTGTGTGAGTAGCTGTATGGGTCTGTGAGCAGGTGTGTGATTGGTTTTGTTGGTGTGTGAGTGAGTGTATGTCTGTTAGGGTCAGTGAGTGGGTTTGTCAGTGATTGTATGGGCCTGTGAGTGGCTGCGTGAGTGGCTGTATGGGTCTGTGAGTGGCTCTATTGGTCTATGAGTGGGTGTGTGATTGCCTTTGTGGGCGTGTGAGTGGGCTTGTGAGTAGCTGTATGGGTCTGTGACTGGGTGTGTGAGTGGCTGTATGGGTGGATGAGTGGGTGTGTGAGTGACTGTATAAGTGTGCGAGTAGTTGTAAGGGCCTGTGAGTGGGTGTGAGTGACTTTCTGGGTATACGAGCGGGTGTGAATGGCTGTATGGGTCTGTGAGTGGCTGTATGGATCTGTGAGTGGCTTGCTGGGTGTGTGAGTGGGTGTGAGAAGCTCTATGGTTCTGGGAGTGGGTGTGTGAGTGTCTGTATGGATCAATGAGTGGGTTTGTGAGTGGCTGTATGGGTCTGTGAGTTGGTGTGTGGTTGGCTGTATGGACCTGTGTGTGGGTGTGTGAGTGGCTGTATAGGTCTGTGAGTGGGTGTATGAGTAACTGTATGGGTGTGCTAGAAACTGCCCAACGAGCAGACAACGGCTGCTGGAACACTGCTTAAAAACACAGTTTTATAAACAGATGTTTCCACCCCTTTCTCTTATTCTTAAAGAAGAAAGTAAAAAAGGTGCATGTGTAGATGGGAGAATATAAGAGGCCATTGAGAGGAAGCCAGGCTTGAAATTCAAATGTATATTTAAAACATTGTAGGAAAGATAGCAGGGGAGGCTGGACTTTCTGCAGACACTTTCTCTCTGTTCTATCTCTGTCACATTCCAGACTCGGCCGGCCCTGCACTTTTCTGTTGAGGAACTTGCAGTGCTTATCTCTCCTCCACCGGGAAAACCTCTTCCTGCCCCAAAGCCAAGGGCACAAGGAAAATATCGCCGCCTGAGTGTGCCTCACTGCCTTGTGCAGTGCACAGAGTTACAGCCCAGTACTGCTGTGCATAGAAACCTTTGAGTTTAGGAACAAACGCGCATGAAACATTGGAAATGTAGTAGTCGGCGGCACTGCAGACTACGGATGCAAGGGTAGTTGGACAGATATCCCTGCAAGCAACTTCCGAACTGCTTCCCATGTTTTTAGAGCTAAGCGGCCACACCTGTACATGTAATATAAATCTGCATATTCTGCACGGTCCGTATGTGCCTCTAACTGCGCTAACTACAATGATGTCCCTGTACATATATTGCTTGGCAGCTGTTCATGGGTGCTCCTTCCACTGAGTACATCTGACACTTTGTCTCGTGCACTGCACATCACATGCTAACACTTTGTTTAGTTATGGTATGTATATAGATGTTACTTTAGCGAGAATTTGCAAAACGAACCTCACTGTTCCAATCCAGGGACACTTTCTAGAGATCTTGATACAATCTTCTGTGGTATTGTGAAGTTGTAATTGCACAGATCTAACCTAAGGGAATATTTCTTCAGATTTTTTAAAGTACACAAACAGCATATGATTTAACTATTATTGGAGCAAATGACCAACTATTCCAAAGTGTGGAACTCCTGAGTTGTAATGTAGAGTGGGAACAGGGCAAGCCCAGATCCACAGGCACTTCGAAGCCTGTGCAGCCGCAGCTGTGAGGCTGATCTCGGGGACCTGCTGGAGGGCTGGGAAGAGACCCGCAAAGGTGCTTTTTGACCACCAATAGGCTGCAGGCGGGCCCAGTGTGGCTGAAATATATGTTGCCCTGTGCAGAATGCTGAGCAGAGCAGCCTTGTCAGAGGAGAGGGAAGAGGGTGATCTTGGGACAGGGAGAGACTGGGGTAGGACAGCGGCCGAACTACAGATGGATAGATAGGGAAGAGAGCAACAAACCCGGGATCAGCCACAGCCCATGCAGGTAAAAGTTGTGGGGGGTTGGGGCCGGGTGGGGGGATTTCGACAGACGAGGACAAGGGAAAATGTATTATTTATTCATTTTTCCCTCATCGCCTGTCAAAATCCCCCCCACTCGGCCCACCCCCCCCACCGCTCTTACCTGCACAGGCCGCAGCTGCCAGAATAAGGAGGGGTGGAGGGCTGCTGATCCCGGGACAGAGAGAGACTGGGGTGGACGAGCTGCTGCCGATCCCGGTGGAGACAAAGACAGGGGAGGGCCACTGATCCCGGGACAACAAGGTGCAGGATGTGAGAATTACCTAGCCCAGGACAGGAAGAGAAAGAGTGCTCAGGAGGCTGGCAACACTGGGACAGGGAAGCAGGAAGACAACAAGCAGCTATTGAGCCTGGAGATCTCGGCACAGGAGGCAGGCTGCCTGGAGTGCGCGGAGTTGGGCGCCAGATCCTTGGCCCAGTGCACTCTGGACAGGCGAAATCTGGCACCCCAGTGAGAGGCGTGGCTTTGCTGATAAGTCAGGGCTCCTGGAGGAGGGGGCCCACCCCAAGGGCTCAGGTTGCAGGGAAGGCAACTTTAGGTGGGGTTAAAAGTTCAGGCCATGGAGCCGCAAAGCCACCTGCACTCTGCAGAGCTGGAAATGTGGAAGCACCGAGCAGGCTTGAGCTCTTCCTCAGTCCACACTCACAGCTCCAAGCCCAGGGACCGGATATGTACTCCTCACTCTGCCTCAACCCATGTAAGGAGCACGGTGTCTGTCTCTCTGTGCCTGTTTGTGGCTGTCTGGCATTCTCCTCTGCTCTTCCGCTTCCAAGTCTGTCTGGTGTGCTCTCTCACTCTCTCCTTGCCATCCCCGTTCAGCAGAACAAATCTCTCCGGCCACATGCAAACTTTCGGAAAAGTAACTTTTGTTCATGTTGCTGGATCGCAGCCGTGCATGGCCATTATTGCTGTGGGCACATGGCTAATGGCACAATTTTATATTTCAAGGCAACTTCTGGCTTGCATGATACTACCACGGCACACTGTAATGTGGGAAGGGGATGTCTAACAAATGCACCCCTGTCAATTTGGAGCACCCCTCACGAGATAGCAGTTATGTACACTGGTTTATATCCCTATATGTACAGATGTTCTAATAATACTCGTGTTCCGTGCACTAAGTGGCTCTGCTCTGTACCACGGCATGCCTAGAGGGCTGCTGCGGCGAGGGTACCTCAACAAGGACCCATGTATGGTCTGCGCTATGGTCATGGACTTCGAAAAGAGCTGGGCCCAAGGGGGTGGCGGTCCCCAGGGCCAAAATCAGACTGGGGGGACCAAGCACACTCCCCTTCCCCCATTATAATAGTAAATCCAACACCCCAACCTGGCCCACTCGGGTGACAAATTAATAAACAAGCACAGGAGACCGCACTTATTTTTTTTTTTCCAATTTTGCTGTGGATTTGTGGATCCTCTGTAAAATTGCTGTAATTTGAAAAAAAAAAAAGTTTTTAGCCACTGGCTGTGTCCCTGTGAGACCCCACCACCAGGCCTAGGGGGGGTCAGGCTATTCCTACCCTGCCACTGTATGTTTTTTTCTTCTTTTTTCTGGGGACTCAGCTAAGACGGCTACCAACACTTACAAATATCTATAAATATTTTTTCTTTAATAACTACAAAACTACTCAATGGATTACACCAAATTACAAAAAGGTCTCTTTCTGGACCAAGATCCAATTTTCTGCCAAATTTGGTGAAATTCCGTCCACCGGTTCGGGCTGTAGTCGTGTTCAAGATGCCTATGAGAAATTGCATAGGGAAAACGCGTTTTGGGACCCCCTTTTTTCTCAGCACACACTTGACGCATCACCAAAAAACTTTCCACACAGCAGCTGAATTGACCAGGACACTACTTTTAAAACTTTCATGAAGATGCGTCAAATGGCGCCAAAGTTATTAGCAAAACAAACAACGGTTCGTCTATGGAAACTAGGTCCTAAGTATAGCGACCTACTGGTGACCGACAGTAGGTCATTTAAATAATATATATATATATATTTACTACCCAGATGGTCTCTATGGAAAAAAAGACTTGTTTTAGACGTAATATCAAAAAAGCCGAATTTACTGAAACCACAAACAATTGCGATGGCAGTGGACGCAGAAAAAGCCTTTGAAAATGCCTTTTGGCTTTCCCTGCATGCAGATCTAAATAGCTTCAACCTGGGTGAAGATTTCATCTTCACGATCCTTTCAATGCTGTCAACCAGAGTTTATATCAAAGGTATTTCCTCCATTAGTGCCCCACTACAAGAGGGACAAGACAGAGTTCACCCCACCCACTTGTATTCTTGCTCACTGTTGAACCTCTTCTAATACAATCCAAGAAAACCCTAATATTCATGCCATCCCATTGAAAATCAGTGTATAAAAACATCAAACTATGCCGTATAATTTTCATGAAAGATGCCGGGGTAGCGAGTCCTGCAATACTTTAAGTGATAGTCTAAATCATTGAGCTACTTGCTCAAAATCAAAATCCTTCCAACTGAATAAATAATCCCACCCCTCTCTTCTAAACAAGAGTGGACTAAGGTGAGAAAAATTGCGAATTGAGAGTTGTATGTACTAAAATTTCACTCAAAGCAGAACAGCAAGGGAAACTGTTGCCCTGCGTTGGTGAACGGGAGAGAGCTGAATTGCGCCATATTTACAAAGATATTGCCTAGTTCAGCTCTCTCCTAGTGCTGGCACAGTTGTGGCTGCCTAGCGCCATAGCAGGAACCCCTGCACCATGGCACAAGGGTGCCTGCATTATAGCCCGTATTGTTTTTGTGCAGGAGGGGGCACCGTCCAGAACAAAAACAATTCTTAGAGGCTCATACCTCTTTCTATGTGTGTTGCAGAATGCAGCACTGATGGAAAGAGGAACTAGCGATGAGAAAAACAGATATATATCTCTTTGTTACACCTCTCTGTGTTAGAGATACAATTAAAGCACAATCCAAATTTTACTGCCTTTAGTAGCTCTGGGATTGCATCAAATTCCATGGGTGGATATGTGGGAGCACCCATGGTCCACCCACAGCATGCCAACCACAATGAAATGTAACGCAACACAGTGCAAGCCGCTGCATTGCGTTACATCTCTTTACAAAGTCACAAAATGCAGCTCAAATAACCCTTTCTGTGGCTTTGTAAATCCACATGTGATGGATGTGTATACAAATTCTACCATCAGGACCATTTGTTGTGGATCAGAAGGTATTGCCATTGCAATATTGTCATAGTAGAGTCTTCCCCAGGCCGTTCAAATTTTGTCAGTACTCTTTATTGTGGAATAGTAGGACAATGCAGGCATTCAGCTTCTTATTAATCAAAGATCCTCAATAGGTTGGTCATCTACTTCCACTTCAAGCTATAAGGCATTCACCTTCTTTGAGCTAGCCTATTGCAGGGGGACCGACTTACAAGGCTCAGTCTCAAAATGGTAAATGGAAAATCATGATTAAGACTTGCCATCAATGTATCCTCAGTTTATATTTATATACCCGCAAAAACATAGTTAAAGTGAAGTTATAGTTGCTAATGAAACTGGCCCCACCATAAAATTGGTCACTTACGGTGTACTGGGCAAATCATAATTATTATTATTATTATTATTATTATTATTATTATTATTATTATTAATTAGCATTTATTGAGCGCATGGCTACCCTAAGGCATCCCAGCGCTAACAGCAGAACAGGTGAAAGTAGGCGGCTAGCAATTACTCTTCAGAAAGAGCCAGGTTTTAAGACATTTCCGGAAGGTAAGGTGGGAAGTTTCTAAAAGTAGATTGAGAGGGAGGGTATTCCACAATCTGGCTATGTTGTAGGAAAAGGAGCGACCTCCGCTACGCATCCTATTAATTTTTGGGATGCTGGGTAGATTTAAATTCGCCGAGCGGAGAGACCTCTTAGGAAGGTACGCGGTGATCAAACACTGGTTAATGCGAGGGCCTGTGCCCATAAGAGTCTTGTGAGCAGTACATAAGGCCTTAAAGAAAATCCTCTCCTCAATCGGCAACCAGTGTAAGGTTTTCAGACTGGGCCTGGCCAACTGCGTTCTACAAGAGCCAGTTGGAAGTCGCGCAGCACAATTCTGTGCCACCTGAAGCTTCCTTAGAGTAGATTTTGGAGCTCCCAGATACAGTGAGTTACAATAGTCCAGGCGCGAAAGAATCAGGGCCTGGACCACAACTCTCTTTGCCTCCATGGGCAATAGGGGGAGGACTTTCCGCAGCATTCTGAGGATGCCGTGACAAACCCCTGCCACTGCTTGCTGGTCAAGTTTGAGAGATTTATCCAGCCACACGCCAAGGCTCTTTATCTTGGCCTTCGGGACTGGGGGGGAGCCCAGGCATGGAGGCCAGGACAGTGTGGGGGCTAAATTAGCTGTATTGCCTAAGTACATGATTTCAGTTTTGTCTCCATTGAGTTTGAGACATGAGTGTTGCATCCAAGTGGCAACATTTTCCAGGCAAAGTTCCAGGTTTGAAGGATCAGTCCGCAGGTAGTTTAGAGATACCACCAGCTGAGTGTCATCCGCGTAGGTGACTACTTTAATCCCAAAGGGCTGGATGACCTCAGCCAGTGGCCTCATATATACGTTGAAAAGTGTGGGACTTAAAGAGGATCCCTGGGGCACTCCATAATTAAGAGGTAAAGGCCCGGAGGTGGATTCCCCCACGAAGACCTGAAACGTCCTGCTGTTAAGGAAAGATTGAATCCAGGAGATGGCTCCTCCTGCTACCCCGGCTCTTCTTAGCTTTTCAATAAGAACATTGAAATTGACCATGTCAAAAGCTGCGATGAGGTCTAGGAGGATGATGGCCGCTACTCCTCCCTGATCTACTATCCTCCTAGCTTCCTCAACCACAGCCGTTAATGTGGATTCTGTTCCGTGTTGTGGGCAAAAACCCATCTGAGAGTGATGTAAAAGCTCATGGGTTTCTAGAAAAGATGACAGGGTAGAATTTATATGTTTTTCCAAGATCTTACTAAGCATGGGTAGCAGGGATATTGGACGATAGTTGCTCAGTACTTCAGGGTCCAGATTTGTTTTTTTCAGCAGAGCTTTTACCATGGCGTGCTTCGAAGCCGGTGGCACGAGTCCATTGGAAATGGAGAGGTTTAACACCTCCCGAATGACTGGTAATACCACTTCTTTTACTTTGGATATAATATGAGGGGGGCGGGATCTAAAGGTGAGTCTGATTTAATTTGGGTGAAGATATGAGATAAAGTCTCCATATCCAGAAGTGGAAATTCCTCCAGGGTGGGATTGGTTCCTTCACCCTGCTCATTGGATTGGACCCATCCTGACCAGTAGCTTCAGTTGAAGGGGTGAAGAGATCACTGGGCCCTGGCGAGGCAGGGAGTGTACTATAAATGGATTGTATTTTTCCCTGGAAATAATCCGCCAGTTCATTACATTGACCAGTGGTTGTGCCTGAGGATGTATCCAGGGGAGTAGACTCCAAAAGAGTCTTGCTGATCCGAAAGATTTCTTTAGGTGCGTTTGCTGCTGCCTTGATTTTTTCCTCATAGTAGAGTGCCTGTGCCCTTTTGATTTCAACCTGATAGCATTTTATGGATTCTCTGTATATTGTTTTACTGATTTCACTAAAGTCCTTCCTCCATTTCCTCTCTAACTGTTTACATGTCTGTTTGAGCAGTCTAAGCCTGGGTGAGTACCAAGGAGAAGTTTTTTCTCTCATCCTACGATTGAAGTTTTTAACAGGGATGACTCTATCCAGTGAAGATTCTAACCAAAGATTAAAAGTCTTAGATGATAAAGTAATGTCTGAGTCAAAAGTAGGTTTTGAGTTTTTAAGCTTTGTCGACCACGCCTCAGCGGAAAGTTTAGACCACAGGCGGGCTTTCCTAGAGCTGTGTTCCTTGGGTTCACAATGTGTGAGTGATTTTAGAGAAAATGGGATCATTAAATGATCAGACCATGGTAGGGCGATATTAAGTTATGTTATAATTCCCACCTCAAATGTAGTGCTAATCACATCATATATAAGGTAAGAGACGGCATCACAAATTACATTCATGGCTCCACTGGTGATATTAGATATCACCATAACATTGACATAATCAATGGTATCATAGATTTAGGGCCTGATTACGAGTTTGGCGGTGCGGGAGCGGGATTGCCCCGGTACTGCACCACCAAACCTGTGGTTGAACCGCCCGCCAGATTAGGAGTTTTCTACTTCTCTGGCGGGCAGTTCCTTGGTGTTCCAGGGGTGGTGCCTATGAAATAGGCACCGCAATGGGAATGTCAAAATCAATATCTGCACGGCATGGACTCCTGCAGTCCATGCAGTGCAGGTACTGGGGTGTATACACATAGAGGGGCACAAATTGTGCCCCCCTGCATGCATTCCCAGGCCCAGAGGCAACGGGGGCACCGCCATAAAAACCGATGCGACAGACAGGAAACTCGTAATTTGCTTGGCAGGACCGCAGCGGCCCTGCCATGTATATTGCGGCCTCAAGACTGCCATGCCACCACCAGGGAGATCCCTGGCGGTGGTCCCAGTGCGGTCCAACCACCCTTGTTGTAATTGGGCGGTCGGAAGACAGCCATGCCCCCACGAGTCTGGCAGTCCATGGACCTTCAGACTTGTAATTAGCCCCTTAGTGTAATTTCTATGTTTGGATATTAATTGCTATTCAGCTGTACATACCTTTTATATATTGGTATAAATATTAGTGAAGAGAGTCCTAAAGCAAGACACCTGAACTGGCAAATTTGTCATTCCCATTGTAATTAAAGGTACTTTTCTGAAGTTTGGGACTAAACTGCATGGATTTTGTATCCCAAAATTAGTGAGCCAGTTGCCTGTGAAAAGTAAGCGCTCAATTTAGATACTGGCATGTGCCCTGTTTCTCTGCAAGAGTGCCAAGGTAAATTACTCTGTCTCGCTAACGAAGGTACCGTCTGCCAGATTTAGAAATAACTGCCAAGCAGGCAGTCATTCCCTAAAGCATTGCCAGGAACTGTCGACACTGCGGTTCCTCTCAATGCTTTTTACAGTTTGCTGCAGGGCTCTGTCAATATGAATGTTGTGAATTTGACAAAAATATATTTTAAGAGTAGGCAGTGGTCCCATGGACCACTGTCTACTCTTTAAAAATGTCTGTAAAATTTTTCATTTTTTTCTAACACCCCAGTTCTCTTTTGAGCAGCATTCCTGGGATGACAATGAATCATTGTGGGTTGCAATGTGTGACCTACTCAATAATTATTAATGTGGTAGGTTGATTTGCTGCCCACTACAATTCGATATTAGTACATAGGTCGATTTGCCAAAATACTGATTTTGCAACCACTGTTTAGTACATCTGGCCCTTGGTTGCTTCAGCACCGGCCTTGTCCTGCCGAAAGATGCAGGAGATTATCATACTTGCACCAGTGGGCAGTGAGGCTCTGTTTTACAAGTTTTACCAGTGATAAACTTATACTTTTTGAAGGCTATCCATTTGAAAATGTGATATATTTTCCATTTTATCTCTTTTAAGATCCCACTTATTACAATACACAGCAGAGGACCAAAATGGCACTAAAGAAGAGGGGTAAGAAAATGAAGATGTAGATGAATCTGCTGATGGAATTTGAACATTCCTACCAAAGATCTGTTCAGTGCCACAATCACAGAACTAATGGCTACTTCTGAGTTTTGAACATTGTAGTCAGCCTCCTATTCTCTCTAAGTATCATTCTACTGTTCTCTCTGTAGTTCCTGTAAAATATCTGCATCCACCCTAGGTGAATAACTTCAGGGGAAAGGCTCCTTTTACTCTATTCTGGAACACCAACATGCTCCACTTCGAAGAACAGGATTCTCATAAAATAAAGTGCTGAATGAGCCTCATCAGTGTCTTCACCTCTGCTTGTAGTCCTCGTATAACAATCAATGTGGCTAGGAACAAATTGCCTTTCCCTAAACATCCATGTGAAGCTCCTTGCTATCTGTAACCCTGCAAGTCAGGAAGAAAGTGCTACTGGGCCTTTACTCCTTTAACTGAACTGTGTGAGCTGGTAAATGAAATGGATCAACCACACTTCTACTCCAGTTTAATACCTCATTCAGTGTCTATACATTTGCAGCCAGGTCTGTCTTGATGAACATGAATACTTAAGGATCCTCAATGTACAAGCCCTGACCCTGTGACTGCAGAAATCAAGTGAGCATGTCTCTGGCAACAGGTACACCTGCCTCAACCTGCAACCTAGACCAATGAGATCACAAGGAGGAAGCCATAAGGCTTTCTCACCGAGTGCTCATCAATTATCCCATAATATGTGACTTTGCTGGCACCATGTTCATAATCCATGGGTTCTTTCCCAGCCAACACCTGGAATGACAAAAAGAGGTTGGTGTGGGGCTTCCTTTTCTTTATCAATCTAAGTATAAAAGTGGGGTGCCAGAGAAGCTGCATGCTTAATTTTTTTTTTTTAAGGGAGCATGACATAATTGCTTCTCTGGTGGAGCAGGGCACATCTTAAAATTTTGACTACACACTAAAGGAAGATGGTGAGGTTGTAGTAAACACCTAAGCAGTTCTTTTTCTTTTAGTAAGCCGAATAAATTGGATGTCTATTTCCAGTTTCCTTCAAGGAAGCTAAAGTATTTCCAGGAACAAGATGTCATGTTAGTGTTTTTAGAGATACATTGCTGTTTTTTCTTTATTAAAAAAATGTATTTTGTGGCAATCCAGCTTTAATTGGTCATATTGAAGGTGAAATGGTTATTGTCAAGGATAGTGTTTTTGTTATGAAAATTACACCGCATACTAGGAGATCAAGAGAGAGCTGTGGGAATATTTACAAACCTTGCCATGTTATAATCACATTATGTTCCTGAATGTCAAAAACATGTTTTGTTGCTAAACAAGATTTATTTAAACATACTCCTTTCCTGAATGTGACAATGGAGCTGGAAGCACTTACACTATTTATCATGTCTCTCTTTTTTTTCTTTCATTTTGGATTGAACAAAAGCTTTCAATAATCATGAGACCTTCTTCGACAAATTTCTTTGATAAAAGCAGGCTTCAGAATGAATGCGTCAAGCAAAACTGGGTCTGATGCCAAACCAATCCAGAAATCTATCATAAATTAACTTCATGGTCTTTTAATATATCCACACTATGCCATTATTAATGAAACCAGCAACATACAATTACAGAGTTGTGTTTATAAAAACAGTTGTTACATTTGTATCATTCCTGGACTTTTCTTCCTAACCCTAAAATTCACCATAGTGAAAATCGCTTCCTCAGATTTAATTTCAATTATTTACAATAGATTTCATTGATATTAACCTTTGAACTTAAAGGGACAGGAGCTGAAATAAATAAAATAAAATGAACATTATGTGAATGACATCAAGAGTAGCTTGCAGTGGTTCATTGGATCACTAAAAGAGATGGGCTGCATTAAAAAAGGTAAGCCTTTGATTTCAGGGGGCATGAAGCCGGACAAGGACTGTTGATTACTCGCCTTAGTGCTGACAGCCTACATTCATCATTCATAATTTGGAAGCTGGCCTTCTTGTCAACATTCACTCTGTGTATTATCCCTACTCTCTTTCACATCCCGTCCTTTTTCTGGATTGTAATGTTTTACTTAGTGTACTTTATGAGTTGGAAAGTCATTAGACTGGAATTCCTTTGTGGTCTATTTTACGTGGGACTATCTGTACAATTATTAAAGATCAGATGGAATGATCATGTATTAAACATTAGACATGCCAGTCAAAATTCACTAGTTGCAAGACATTTTAATTTCAAAGGTCATAACATATCTCAGACCTGATTTCATGTTCTTGAGGAGATGATCCATAAGACAGTGAAGATGAAGGGATAACCACTACATGAGGACACCGTCTTGCTTTCGGAAGGGAGTAGCAGTGAAGTGGTCGATCTCCATCAATGATTGATAAAGGATTGAATTATGCAAGAAATAAAAAAATGAGAATTGTGAACAGGGTTGAAAGGACAAGAGGACTAAATAATTGTGCTTAAAGTTTCTGTGTAGACTATGTTAAAAGGGCTGAATTGCAATACTTCCCAAGGAAGGGGTGAAGTCCAAAATGCATAGAGGGGTTATCATTATCATCATAAACTGAGTTTTATAAATGTAATTTTTTAGATTAACCAATAAAACTATTATGACAAATGATTTTTAGTGAAACTACATCAAATTTGAATCATTTTTTTATTGAAAGATAATTAATCTGCAAAAATGATAGTAGTGATTGATTTCATCTAAACAGTGCAATGTGTGTTGATGACAGGATTCTCAACTGAAGGAACGTTGTACTAATTGTGTGTTGGGGGTTAGACTCATATTAAGGTAAGCAAAATAAAAAGTATTCAATTTGATTGCTAGCCCTAAAATAGGAGTCTGAGGTAGAGACAGTTTTGGACCTGGAGGAACACTTCATTGTCAGCTGTAGTTGTCAAAGTTAGGTTTTAGCTATATACTAGCCAAGGAAACAGGAAGTTTAACTTCTTTCACCTGAATGTGTCTGATATTTCTGATTTCTTCATTACAACATACAATGTTTTTTTAAACAATTAACAGCCAACAACTTTCTATTTGACTTAATACTACAGTATATGAAGCATTTTGTAAACCTTTGGACAATACTACCCTTTTTCCTGCTTGATATTCTTGGGAATGATCAAATAATGCCACAGCAATATTTGTGAATGTAATTGAATAGACTCAGAACAGTATCTTTGCATCATCTTACCTTAATTGGTTGCTTCCCATCTATATCCTCAACATTTTACTGTTGTAACTCCAAACAGATTGCAACAATCATAATATTTAAAAGTTTATCATGCCCATGTTGTGAATTTGTTTAAACCAGAGGTCTTTTCTTAGAATCAAAAGGATATTAAAATTGATATGTGAGCATCAGGAACACACTTTTTTAGAACTACATATTTTTCAAAAACCCGGCTTGGGATTCAATACTGGACCATAGTCTGACCCTCCAGGATTTCGCGCTTTGCAAAATAATCGCGAAATCAGCACTTTTGTAAAAAGGCCACGCTTTTTACAAAAGTGCCCGCGAAATTAGAGCTGGGTGGCAGAAAGCTTCACCAGTCCTGCCTCCTTCAAGAAGAGCTGAGCCACGCGTGCAGGGCAATTCCTGCATTGCGTTCTCAGCAACAATGTGCAGGCTGCAAGGAGGGCTTTTTTACTGTCAACTCCAGCTGTGAAGATAAAGGCCAATTTAAGGGGACATCAGGCGACTGGGGGCGGTCTGGAACCTCACTTAAATGTGAATGTCAGGAGGGGAAACAAAGGCACACAGCTTGTTATCTCTTCACAGGTACTTAACAGAGTCCCTTTATGTAAGTAAGTGCATGGGACTAAATTGTATACAGGGGTTTGATTCATTTAATTTCCCTCTAAGCTCATGTATGTCATTCTCGCAGCAAAGCACTCATCAACTAAGTAAGTGGAGGCAGGTTTTGTTGGGCCCCATTTTGTAGGCTTCTATTTTAAGCACATATAACCAATTTAGCAGGAAGGTCTATATGTTCACGTTTGCTCTGTTTTTAAGGATTAAGGCTTTTTGTTAGGTACTGTTAAAGGTTATCTGACTGCCCAGGCAGAATTGTTTTCACTGTTCATGTCTCTTGTTGGTCCGCTTTCTTAAGGGTTTTGATTAATGTTTCTTACTTTACCTTTTGTGACGCCTCAGTTTAAATTTGTGAATTTGTGTGGAGCTTTTTGATGGAAGCCACAGCACAAATCTATCATTAGGCCACTGACTTTGAAAATTGTAGTCTTCTTCATCATCACCACTTCATTGTGGAGACTCCGTAAGCTCCAATCGTCATTGCATAGCTCCCCACATACAATGTTATTCCTGGACAAGTTGGTTCTGTGCGCATGCACGTCACAAAACAAAACTGTTTACGCTGTTTCACTTGGTTGAGTCCATCAATGTATTGATTCAGTTTTTATTTCCCTGAGCGCCTGCATGCTGTTTAGTCTACAAATATGATCAAATAAAAATACCCCAATAAATAAAATGCTGTAATGTAAACTGTCGAGTGAATGTTGAAGGAATTTCGGTGTACAAGTCATTCTGCACGACAAAATGGTAGAACACGTAGAACCTTTTACGCTGTTATAAAACACAGATCTCACCAACAAAATGCTTTAACTTCCAGAGTTATCTCACCATTATTAATATTCCCTGAGATTTACTGGCCACCTCTGTAGCAGAAGCCTTAACCCCATAAAATATTTTAAAATGCAGATTTTGCAATCAATTAAGCAGAAGAGATTTACTACCGTGCCACTCCTTGTTGCCAAATTCTTTGTGGTAAGGCTTTGGAAAAAAAATGTTATTAGCTGGGGCCCAGATTTTGCTTTGGGATCGCGCCACTTTTTTTGGAGCAAGCCCAAAGCAAAATCGAATTTGTTAAATCTCATAATGCGCTTAAATATACTCATGATATACCTGATAAACCTATGTGTGAAGTCTTAACATCTGATGTCACTTCCAGAGAGATAACTTCCTGTGATCCCATGTGCAATGCCACGTTTCATGGTGTCATGTGCTATGGTGGGTAGCGCCATGATGTCACTTGTAAACTACCTAACTTGGCTAGTCCCCCACTTCTTTTTTTTAGGACTTGTGCCCTGGAGGAGGGGGTGGTGGTAGGTGGGTGTGAGGGGGGGTTCGGTCAGTATAATCACATGTGCAACTTGTTGTTTACTGCACAGTTTTAAGTGCATGAACAGCCGGGAGAGAATCGAATTACAGCAAACCATAATGTAGGCTTGTAAGCAGGGTCCGTGGCGGGAGAATGGAAGGGTTGATGCCACTGGTCAGGGTAGGGGTGCCTGCACTCTGTTCTGGGGCAAGATTAGACAGGAAGCAGGGAGCAGCGTTGGGTACCAACGCATCCCCTCTCTTCTTGTTTCGGGACCCAGCAGGGGTGCATTTAGGCTTGCAAGAGTGTCTTAGACTATCATGGGCACGCAAATGTAAAAGTAGAGAGTTATGATTGGCCCTGGGATCTTTATTTCCCTTGGGCCATATTGCTCCTGCGGAACACAGAGTCCTGCAAGTTCTCTGATGCCAGCAACATGAGAAAAATGTTGCGGCCTGCCATTACAGGACTCGGGGACTTAGCATAGCAACCAAATACTCTCAGACACTTTAAATATGCCTATTTGAATGTGGAATACTCTGCTAAAACAGTTTCCAGTGATTTAAGACTGAAAAGGAATGATTATGAGTAAAATAAAGTGCCGCAATAATCCCGCTTAAATTTCAATTTTTCTGCCGAAAAAATTTGCAAATCTATGCAGCAATATCCTGGGGGTCTGCATAGTTGGTTATTCATTCCAAAATTTTGCATGGTCTTTTGATTAAAATATTTTTATTATTCATTAGGTGAACCTCTGTCTAAAGTGGCACAGTGGGTGAAAAATTGATGGGTTGGAATGCTATTCAGTGGCCAGTGGATAGATTATTTGCAAGTATTCTTCCCATCACTATTTGGGTGTTTGATTGCAATTGCAAGTATTATACATGAAACCCTGATACTGGTGCAGCTTTTCAAGTCTACCAATGTTTTCAAATTCCAAAAAGTAGTCAATTTGCACCCATTCAAGGAATACTGCTATAGGTGTAGATTTACAATTATTTTGGTAAATGGATCACTATATATATATATATTGTATATATAGTATATAAGTCCAAAAAGTGAACAAGTTAAATGAGGATCATGAGAAATACCAACATAGACACAGCAGACCCTACTTAAGGCCCCTGCAATTATTTTTGAGGGTTCACAACCTAAAAACCACCTTAAAGCTCTGCCCTTCACTGTGCAGATCTTCTTTCCTCCCTTTTTTCGAAAGAAAGGGCGATGAACAATTCCAGGCACAAGCTGGACACATCTGGCTCAAAACTATTACGTTGATTTAAAACAAATATGAACTCTATCTACCACTCAGAAATGTGTTGCTCTTAACCTTGAACCTTTTTTCAAGTCTGAATCCATCTGCCATCATTATTTGAATTTTCTTCAGAGTTACAGGGCCCAATCTCCTTCGTTCATATAATGAATTGTATCACTCTATTGTACCCTGGTTAGGAGTATAGATGCTATTTATCACACCTGATAAATAACGATTCCACGGAGTACGTTATCAAGCTGATGTTGGTACTTTAAGTACCAAGATCTGCATGGTATGGTAAATGCTGTACTGTAGTGGGCGTGTGAAGCACACCTAGGGGGATATTCACAAAAAAGTGCGATAAACATCGCCAAAATAGGTTAACGCAATTTTTCATATCGCCGTCTATCGCAGGAAAATAACCCTGTGTTAATGTGGCATTCACAACACGGCGGTAACATGCGATAGTACCCCGATAACGCGGCAAATGTCTGCGAAAACACTACCGGGACTGCGATAAAAATCCCAACCCGAACGTGAAAAAAGTTGCGATGTGCCCAACCGCGATAAAAAATCCAGCGAGAAGCAGCGCCAGGCCTGCAAGTCCCACAAGTCAGGCTGCAAAAAGCACAATAAAAGCGGCAACACAAAACACAAACAAAACACAAACAACTGCGAAGCACCATGGAGGTAGCCGGAGCAAGCACAGAGGAGAACCAGAACCTCACAAGCCCCACGGAGGACCAGCCAGGGACCTCGGGTCAGGGAAGGGCAAGGAGAAGAAGAAGAGGAAGACACGGTTCAGTCCGCCGGAAAACAGGATCCTGATCACAACTCCAACCAAGAGCCCAATTTACCCAAGTCTGCAACATCACAGCACTGCATAAGCACAGAAGTGAAAGCCACACCGCCTGAAAGGGACAAGGGCCAGCCAAATCAGAGCTGAAGGGGCAACTCAGCTACAATGCAGCACACACACATAAGATCCAGAGCACCGCAACATTTACAACAATGTCGAACAAACAGCAACACCAGCACAACAGAACAGAGGACACAACTGCTGCCGCTTGTGTGTGGAAAATGGCCATTCGCATGTGGCATAGCTGGAAACTGTGAGATGATAATGTACTAGTACAACCCCACATCCCTGATGGTGCAGTAATGCATGTATGGCCGTGACCCAGATAGGCAGTGAGACACACATTGTCATGCAAATCAACACCCATCACAGTTGAATATAAGTGAAGGTGCGTAGACTTTATTAGCATATGCGTGTCAGTACGGCCAAGATAAGTGTCACAACATGCAGACCAATGCAGCAGTATGTCAGAACGTGGAACGTTGCCAAGCGCCGCTGTCCACTCCGGGGGAGTGCCGCACCATTCACAGGTGTGTTTACCCGCGTTGTTGTCCGCTCATGTATTCGGAGTCCAGGCGAATGCAGCCATGTCCACTGTCGTCGTGGGAGATGTGACCAGAACCCCAAGTTCCAACAAGGTGTCGGGACATGTGCAATGGATTCCAAACTGTTGTGGCTGCAGGTACGTAGTTACACGTCCATGAAAGTGAGTGCAGCTCCGTAGGCAAGCATTTCCAACATGAGGTCGTCGTCGACTTCATCGAACAGGACGGCGAGGCTTACAATTAGCAGGTCCGGACAGATGTGCTGCGTCCACCCCCTTTAACCAATTAGCACTACAGCCCAATAGGGAAGCGGCACAATGTGGTCACTGCACACGAGGAGTTCTGCAATCTCCCAGGTCCAGCTGCCAGCATGTACGCCAAGTATCCAGGCATCCCATAGACAGGTGTCACGGTGACACTCATGGTCGTGGGCCAACAGGGGGTGCACACACATGTCGAAATCCAGTTTGGCTACCGTCCTGTTGGATAGGCAGACATCCATGGACCATTCGAATATGCACGAGTGACAATGCAACACAGGCTGCACACAGGTGACGTTGGCAAGGCGGAAGCTCAGCTGGTAACTGATCCGTAGCACTACCAATGGCAGTGCCCCCAGTAAATGCAGCATACGTGCATGGTACAGTTCCACGTGACAGGGGTTGTGCATGTGTCCATGATGTTCTGCCATTGCGTTAGTGGCTCTGGTTGAAGCAGCACTGTTCTGACCTGCGCCAGTTCTGTGGATGAAATGCCACAGCTCGGAGCAATGAGTTTTTTTAGTGTGCAACGGTTGTACGCCTGGGTTAATCTGGGAGTAAGTGTGAAGGCTATTCCATGCAGGATAACTTCGAGCAAGGACTTCTGTGTGTGGGGTGTGTATACGTTGGTCTTTCGCAGGGCTGTGCGTAGTGTGGGAGTCATCATCAGCTGCCATAGTATCTGTCAGGGGCGCCGGGCACATGCAATTCCGAGGTCGGAGGTGCAGATGTGCTTCCGCCTGATAGCTCAGACAAAGGAGCATTCATCCCTAATGTTAGTTTCTCATCTGCTTGCATTCAGGTACTGTGAAGTGGCTTGTTGGGGGTGGGGTGGGATGTGTGCGACTTTGGGATTCATGTTTGACATGTCTTGCATGTGGCAACTGAGCGGCATCACTGTGTGTAACGTTGCCTCACAGCTGCTCCTCCCTACCACCGTGCCTTTTTACTTGTGTGCGCTGCACGGTTGCATCACTGGCACTCCTACGGCACACCATTGTCATGCCTGTCTGTGCATGTCCACAAGCCTGACAATGACACTGTGATGTTGGCAGTTGGAGGTGGGCGGCCACGTGAGTGTAGGCCCGTGGGAAGGATAGGGGGGACACAGACGTAGAGTTCATGCCTGGCTGAACTCGCGCTGCGATTAAGGCTAGGCATTTGGCTCATGCTGCGGCAATACAGATACACACAACACTTGGCATGTATGAGCCAAGACCCCGAGCAGTCTTGCGCTCCTTCATTTCCCCGTTCGTGCGAGCCCGCCCTCCGGGTGCTTGATACATTGCAACATTGACAATTGTGGGCCGGGTGGCGCCCACACTGCAACAGAGACACACGCATTAGTTACTCCCTTGTCCAGGCCAGAACTGAACCACGCCCAGAGCCCCGGGAAAATCCTTCACACCCCTACGCTGGCTTGTCATACGCCGGCCCAGCCCACTCCGCTTACGCTTACAGGGGGGGGGACAAAGCTACATGTCCAAGGTCGTACCCACTGCCTGAGGTGACATGGTTGCGTCCACTGTCCACAACACTACACACACCAGCAGTATATGTCCACATGGACATGTCTATGCTCTGCATTCTGTGGTCTGTCCAGCACATCACCGCCACACTTGGCATTGTGTACATTCTTCTCCATGGGTGAGTTGCCTCCTTCACACATACTTGGTTCCCACCTCTCCCCACATTCTGCACTTGTGTGGCTGAGGGGCCATGCCGTTTTCGGAAGGTCTGCTGTCTTGTCCTACGCTGCCTCGGTGGTAGTCCGGGGAGGGGTCCGGAGGGGGTGGTCCTGGGGGTGGTGGCGGTGGGTGTTGTGGCCCTCTTGGGTCTCCGGGCTGCATGTTCATTGTCTCCATGGCATCTGTGGGTCTTCAGATGTGGCTCTGGGCGGGCTCCCTTTCATACTGCAGGTAGTTGTCCTGCTTAGCACCAGCAGAAGGCAGGTGTTAAATCCCTGCTGCTAACGCGCCTTATCACCTGTTTTTGGGTCGCATCGCAGATCTGGCTGGTCGTTGAGAATGTCGCGAAGTGGTGTTTTTGCACGGGAACGCCTACTCTGCATATCATTAGCGTTAGTTGTCTCTCTCATCCATGGCGATGTTTTTTGTGGCAGCTATCGCTGGTATTCTGGCGACGTGGGGAGTTTGCACCAGCTTGTGAATGGGGCGATAATTCTTTCGCCACTTTTGCTGCGCTAAAGTGCCGTTAACTCGGCGATGAGTCCTTGAGAATATGCCCCCTAGTCTTCTTCTTCAGATTCTAGTTGATAAAACTTCTTAACTCAGCGTGCTACAGTGGTGTGCGCGCTGTCTAGACACGCCCTGCTAATGTACCACCCTATTTCAAGTCTGTGTGACCTGACCACTGTGCACTTTAACTCAGTGCAACTGCAAAGTAAATTTTAAATCATACTTTCATTCCATTATCCTAATTTATCATAATTCAAAATACATTTCAAAATATCTTTACAGACAGTGACATTTTTTAATTTTTCTTTCTTGCCCAATAATTATTATTGGGCAAGAAAGAAAAATTGAAAAATTTGGCAAATGTTTTTGCTTTTTGTGCTTTTTGTGATTTTGGAATATGAGTTCATCACTAAAATAAACACGAGTTATTGTTAAATTTTCACTGTCTGTAAAGATATTTTGGAATGTATTTTGAATTATGATAAATTAGGACAATGGAATGAAAGTAGGATTTAAAATTTACTTTGCAGTTGCACTGAGTTAAAGTGCACAGTGGTCAGGTCACACAGACTTGAATTAGGATGGTAAATGCTGTACACTTTTCCCCTGTTAAATTCGGGCAGGATTGACCTATTAAAATTTAACAAGGGGTGAGGTATTTAACCAACCTAAAATTTACTGTGTCCTTTAAATACCTCAGAACTCGGAATTCTACCCCTGCACAAACAGGGGTTTGCGCAGGGGTCCCGAAAACATACCCACCAATAATAAGTACTTTTGCCTGCAAGATTTCTCCCTCTTCTGTAACGATTGTAACTGATGTCTACCCTTCAAGTATAGTTCCATTTTCGTTCATCACTCCTCCTATAATGTGTTTTAATATTTTATTTATTTCAATTATAATTAAAGATTCGCGTCTTTACGCCTTATTTCATAACTTTGATCATTGAACATTTTTTTACTTTTTGCCCAAAGATTCAAAACATTGCAAAGACACCCCATGATTAAAAAAAATATTGCGTGACAGTTTGAGCAGGTCTGTTCCAGCTACACATGACTAACTGCTTGCAAACCAAAAAGCTCGTGGGATTTTGTTGCTGGCTGTGTTTTGTCAGCAGATGAATTTTAGAATGATCACATCTTTTCTGCGATCTTCCAGGAAAACAAAGCATGTTCGTTAATTCAATATTGCTCACAACCCAGAGCATCTGAGATAGAATACATTTAGATCTCTGGTTAAATGCACAATCTGTAGTACTTCCAGGAATTAAAGTTACTGGCTGTCGCGTCGCTTTGTTCTTGATTTATGGGCCTTTCTGCTATCTCTTTCTAAGCGTTCAGGCATTTTTTTCATGCATTGTATTGTACATCCAATTGTCTTTGGCAAAACTTCTATTCGTTTTTATTTGGAGATTTCTCTTTGTAGTGCATGTAGGTTGTATGGAGGTAGTATATAAAGTTAGTCGCTCAGTTCCTAATTAGTTTATCGGATTGTTAACACAACGGGCTGGATGACAAAACATTTTTGACTGGTGTTGTTAAGGTACTGCGTGCTCCAAACACCATATACCACGTTACAATGAAAAAAAGATTCTGAAGGTGGCAATGTGTACCAAGAATGTTTGTGCACATTTGCTGTGTAGAAATGGGTTGTACTGGTGATGTGTTTTTTTTGTTTGCTTTTTTTTGCTGTTCTCTTATTTGTGCATTATTGCAATGTGATTTTGTTTTGTTGCACCACGGTGTTTGTGTTGCATTCTGTTTTTTGAGTTGTTGTGATATGCCATGCTATTTTCTTATTGTGAAGTTATGTTCAATCAATCAATCAAGCATTTGCAAAGAGCACACTGTCACCCCTGGGGGTATCTTGGCGCTGTGCCTGTGTCAAAGAGCCAGCTCTTGAGTCCCTTTCTGAAGTCTGCCAGCGAGGGTACCGTACGGAGCTGGAGGGGAAGGTCGTTCCAGGTCTTGGCATGGATGTGGGAAATGGAGTGGCCACCGCTGTAGCTGCAACGGATGCAGGGGGGTGCGATGGCGAGTGAGGAAAGGCACAGTTGTCTAGAGGGTTGGTGGAAGCTCAGTCGATTGTTGATGCATGCTGGTCCTAGGTTTTGGAGGGCTTTGTAGGCATGTGTGAGGATCTTGAACTGGCATCTCTTCTGGATGGGGAGCCAGTGGAGGTCTCTAAGGTGGGAGGCGATGTCGGTTTGTTTAGGGAGGTCCAGAATGAGTATGGCTGCAGCATTCTGTATGGTCTGGAGTCACTGGGGAGCTGGCTGGGGATACCAGCGTAGAGGGCGAAGTTGTAGTCAAGGCGGCTGGTGGCGATGGCCTGAGTGACAGTCTTTCTGGTGTTGGTTGGAATCCATCTGAAGATTCTGCCGAGCATGCGAAGTGTGTGGAAGCAGGAGGAGGTGACTGCGTTGACTTGTTGTTTCATGGTCAGTTGGCTGTCGAGGATGATGCAGAGGTTGCGTGCATGGTTGGTCGGTGCATGGTTGGTCCAAGTTCTGCACGCCACCAGCTCTGGTCCCATGCGGAGGAGTTCTTCCTGAAGATCAGTACTTCAGTGTTGTCAGAGTTGAGTTGGAGGTAGTTGTCTCTCATCCATTTGGCTACAATGGTCATGGTGTTGCAGAAGTTGGTTTCGGGGTTAGATGGGTACTCGGTGAGCGAGAGGATTAGTTGAGTGTCGTCTGCATAGGAGATTATTGCTTGGTGTATGTTATTGCGTTATGTTCATGTTAACTTTAGATATGTTAATAAATGCTTCTATATTTCTACTCAAAAACACCACGGTCCAGATTGACAAACATTTTGCGCTGGATTTGCATCACAAAAGTTATGAAAACCTGCGCAAAATGCATTTTTTAAAATTTAGTTTACTGTGCACAACTTGTGCCTTGTGCTGCTCTGCGTTACTCTTCGTCAAGGGGGCAGTCCATGAGTGATACATGGGTGATTCCATTCATCCACCCATGGTTTTTTGACGCATATCCTTATCTACTAACTATAGTAGACAGGGTTTTGCACCAAAAAATAAATCTACTTTGAAGCAGATGTTTAAAAGGAGAAATGGTTTTACTTCTCCTAACTTTTCACGTTTCTTGTATGTGCTGCACTGTACAGAACACACTCGAGGTGGGAAAAGATTTAAAGTTAATTTAAGCATAGTATTTTGTATTTACGTTTACCCTTCCAGTACAAAACCTATGCTAGACTCACGCAGACACCCTTGCACTATGGTGCAAAGGTGTGTGCATGGCACTTGGCTGCCTGAATGTGCTCCAGCACTAAGGTGAGAACAGGATAGCACCATATCTATGTAGATATGGTGCTTTTCTACTCTCTCCTTGTCACGCAACGCAGCTACTTTGGTTGCTGTGCTGCATTGGGTAACACTTTTGATAAACTGGACCCACATATCTTACAATTTCCTGTGACAATCATCCACTTACCACTTTTGAAATAGTGCTTCTTCAGCTCGTCAACCACTTAAGACAGAGGTCAGCCCAAAGCAGTGGCCACCACCAGGGCTCATTTTATGGGAAGTGAACCTGTGTCTTGCATGTGCTGTCAAAAGCATAGTGCTCAATGATCTGGTTAGTTTTCCTTCATACTTCAGCTTATCATTAATGAATGACAATATAAATGTAACTTTTTATTACCATAGCAAAATTATGCAACTTCTCAATATTGCCTTATTATATTGTAAATGCTTATATAGCATAACATAGCACATAAGCTAAATGAGTTCCCAAAAACCAGTGGTCTAGAAACACTTTATATTGCCCTAGCATTCTTTAAAGTAGGCCAACATCATTTTCCATGGATCTAAACCACTAAGGCCTCCATCACAAATGATGTGAATACAGTGTAGCTAATCCTGCATCTAGAGGTACCTGCACACTGTGTATTGGAACTTTTAGACTGCGAGAATACCTACCTATTACAAGTAGGTCCCTGAGAGATGGACAATAACATGCAGGAATCTGAGTGTCTGAACAAATTCCTACATCATATTCCTCATTTGTTGGCTGTTTTTCAACAGGATATTCCATCTGCTTTTACCAGGATCAACATCCAGGTGGAATACCTATGAGCCACAATATACCTGATGTGGCTGGCAAGCCGCTTTTAAAGATGGGTATGAAATATGGTCATTGGAATGTTAAGAGTTCCATTGGAGAAGCAGAGGATCAATAATGGCCAGTGTGATATACCTTTGCAGATCGAATAAGGGTATTTGAAACTAAAACTGAATCCTTTGCATGCCTTTTGGTTCTCACTGTTTAATTTAGAACATTCTACCCTTAAAGTTTAAAAACAAATTGGAGAAACTGGTTTGTTGGTTGAGGAGGGTGAAACCCCCAATCACATTCCTTGTCAGGGTGAACCACATAAAGCTGCTAAATTAACCGATGCTTAACCCTCTGGTACCTTGGCACAAAATCAGTCAGGCTCAAGCTAGAGGCAATGTGTAAAGTATTTATGCAGCACTCAAACACAGTGAAAACCCAACACAAGGAAAATCCGACACCAATTTTGAAACATTGAGTAAAATGTATTACATTATTTGACATCAATACATCAAAAATCCAATCAGTAGAACTGAAGATATGCAATTTCAAAGATTTACGGTAAGTGCCGAAAGCATAAATCACCACTCGTGATTATCTGGTCGTGCGAGACCAGGAAAAAGTCACATGTTCAGGCCAACTGCGATGGAGTTTGGGCTGGAAACAGGGACCAGGCTAGTCCTGCCTAAAATGTTACCTTCTAAAGTCCAGCACGAAGAGTTCAGTTCATAATAGGGAGGCCGGGAGAAGTAAGCAGAGCATTGTGGATGGTTTCACTGCAGCACAAAGAGCAGGCCATGTGTTGGAGATGGTCATCACTGTAGCACCAAGATTCTGCTAGGCGTTGTGGACAGTTATTGCTGGAGCTTCCCATTGGCATTCAACGCAGGCTGTCATTGGTGTAGCGCGAAGTACAGATATCGCGTTGCCATTGTCTCTGGCAGTCGCTGTAGGGCAAAGAGTCAGGTTCACCATGGCTTTGCACTGGCGGTCAGTGCGGGTGGCATGATCATGGCAGGAACAGGCACATTCACAATTCCAAAGAGCCCAAACTTTAAGGATTTCTCCATTTTTTCTAGGAGGGTCCAGGCCTTGAGGGGCACCTCTTGGGGATCAGGAACTCACTCCACCAGAGGCCAGCATGGGTCAGGCATGCCCATTTGCAGGTCCAGTACAGCATGTCAGCTGGGCAGTTGCAGGGGGCCTCTCAAGCTTGCTGTGTCCCTGCAGCTCATAACAGGTGACCAATCAGCTGACCCTTGGAGTCACTTCACCCTGGGATGAAGGGTGAAGGTCAAGTCTTCTTTCTCAGCCAGCAGGACAGGCCATAAGCAGCATGGTAGTTCTCTGGCAGCAAGGCAGTTCTTCTTCTATAGTAATGTACTGAGTAGGGTATGCGTTCCTATACTGAGAATAAACAGAGTGTGGTGACCAGGTCAGTCAAGTCCCAATGAGTCACTGGGAGCGGGACTCTTTAGGAGCAAGTGCCCTCACACACCCAGAAGGGTGTCATGCCTCATCATTGGGCAAGCCCCACGTCGGGCCGGTGCTGCAATGCCCAATGGGCATCCACAAGGGGGCTCTTTACTGGAGATCTTTTCAGCATGCCGTTATGAGATGTATGCAGCCAGGGTATTGGGCTGTAAAGTGTAGATTGGTGTGAAGTGATTTAGTCTACTGTGACTAATAGTGACGTGCAGATAAACATTGGTCAGAAGGTCCTCACACACCCAGAAGGGTGTCATGCCTCATCATTGGGCAAGCCCCACGTCGGGCCGGTGCTGCAATGCCCAATGGGCATCCACAAGGGGGCTCTTTACTGGAGATCTTTTCAGCATGCCGTTATGAGATGTATGCAGCCAGGGTATTGGGCTGTAAAGTGTAGATTGGTGTGAAGTGATTTAGTCTACTGTGACTAATAGTGACGTGCAGATAAAAATTGGTCAGAAGGTCCTCTAAAAACGTTTTAATCAGTGAGTCCCCAAGCCTATATTAAAACAAGGTATGTGCTATCACCAGAGATTATGGTCTTATGATAGCTGGTGGATCGACATGTTTCTTACTCTGGTCAGTCCCAAAGGGGATCCGGTGGCACTTCTTCAGGCTCAATAATTCCTAATCTACACAAGTGGTTGGAATAGGTAATTTTTAAATGACCCAATTTCCAATCACCAGGCAATGGGTTATATTCATATCATTACCTGAAAATGTGTGTAAAAACCAACCTGCAATCAAAAAAGAGAGAAGAAGAAATATAAACATAAATCATGACAATTTGTAAGTGCGGCATGCATGGTGCTGCAAAACATGCTGTCAGAATATGTTCATTACCCAAGTAAATGCACAAGAATTCATTTGAAAACCAAGACATGGCACACACCACACCAGCAGTGCCTGCTGCCAATCCGACTTGAGGGGCAGCGGGGGCAGCGCGGGGGAAAAAGAAAAGTTTAAACACTTACCTTTTACTGCTGGCCTGTGTTCTTCTGCTCCCTCGCCAGCCAGTGCTCTTCTTCTCTCTCATCGTACCGCCCCTTGTTGCTCCTGGCACTACAGTCTCCAGGAGCACAGGCTCCCAGGCCTCACCCAATCCCAGCGCTTCTCCCAGCTTGAGAGAAGCGCTGGGATTAGGCAGAGCAGGCCAGTTTAACGCTCTCGCGGGGACTGGGAGCCTGTGCCCTGAGCACTGATGATATCTCCCAGGAACCGCCGGAGCTATCAAAGTGTGCATGTTGGTTTGGCCGGCCATGGAGGGCCAGCCAAACCTACATGCGCACTTTCAGTGCTACTATCGCTCCCCCCCCTACTGACGCAGAGACATGGCCCTGCCCTGCCCAAGACTCGCGGACTAGAAGTGAAATATAAAATGACAATAAAATACTTTTATTTTCATTTTATTTTTCTTCTGTGTGCTGGCGTTTCACCAGTGGGGCGCGCTCCTCCGCCATAGCGGAGGAGCCACCCCTGCACCACACATAGATTCCAATCACAGTGCCCCCCAAGGGGTTGTCAACTCACCATATTATGGTATGGTGGGGCTTCCTCGAGTAGGGGATAAGCTGCATGCTAATTACTTGTGCTGAAAGAAAAGGTCCTAAAAGATTAAGGATGGCCAAGTGGATAACCCTCCATCCCGTGTGGAGTACACCTATATGGGATGCCTCCGGAGTTCCAGTCTATTTATATGATCCACAGCGAAGGTGCGTGGGGCGACCTACCATGACTCAGCTTCCTTGGAAGAGAGGGAGTTGGTTGGGTGACCATTCTTAAGTATTGCATCACGTCTTGGTTTTTAAATGTATTCATGTGCATTTACATGGGTAATGAACACAATCTAATGACATGTTTTGCAGCGCCATGCATGCCGCACTAACGAATTGTCATGATTTATGTTAATGCTTCTTCTTCTCTCTTTTTTTGATTACAGGTCAGTTTTTACATACATTTTAATGTAATGATATGGCAATAAGCCATTGTCTGGTGATTGGAAGGAAGCACTACCATTCCATCAACGTGCAAGTGGTCTGCCTTGCAGATTTGTACACCTCAAACGTCTGTGCCCAGTTTCCAGGATCTGCACATGATTTCTTTGTACTGCATAACAGCAGCATACCGCAGCTGATGTCACAACTACTACCGGAGAGGGCCTGGCTTGTAAGTAAGTGTCATCGGTTCTACTTTTGTATGGGAAATGTCAGGTCGTATGATCTAAAATTGTGTAACTATATGTTGCCCTTTTGTCTATCTTCCGTCTCAGAGACTCAGCGTATCTCAAATGGCCATGGTTATCCGACAAAGCCAGGGGAAGTCCTCTTCAATGAGGCTCATGGAAGAACACGGTGGCCAGTGGAGCAGGCTTTTGGGGTCCTGAAAGCCACATTCAGATGTCTGGACAAGACTGGGGGAGACCTCCTCTACTCACCTTGGCCTGCTGCAGGCTCCACAACATTTCCCTGTGACGGAACATACCTTTACAGAGGATGCAGGCCATGAAGACCCACCAGGTGGGGACTCTGGAATGCCGAATGACGATGATGAGGATAGTGGTGAAGAGGATGGAGCTGACTTGCATCAGGATCTGATCCAGACCTACTTCTCCTGAGTGTAAGTATGTTGTGAGGTGTGAGAACTTTGACTAGTTCAGCAACTCTTGTAGTGATGTTGCAACAAGAGTATTATTGCTACTTACTAGGACTATATTGGTCTAACTATGTCTGGGGAAAGGTGTTTGTATTGTAAGTGTAGCTTTGTTCAGCTTTGAATGTCGTTTAGGACTGTGTTCTTTTGAAGTTGACAATGTGATGTGCGTCATATGTCTGTTGCCTTATCTAATCCCTCTGTGTCGGTCTGTTGCAGGTGCCTTCACCATGTCATCTTTATTTGGGCATTTCAGAGTTGTGACATTAGCATTAGCAGGTAATGATGCTGTTCAGTTGTACGAAATGGACATGGATTGTTCCTGGGAATGTCTGTCAAAGAGTTTGGGTGTACAAAGCCGGTACCAAAACAGCTTAAATAGCGATAGGATCGAAGTGACCTGGCTTCCATTGGACTTGTTCCTTGTGGTGCGTTGTTCCTAATGCAATTTGTGTGCCATCATGTGTTCCAACACAATGTTATGTTGGGCCCAATTCATGTTAGTCTCCCTTCACATTGGCTAATTCCTCAGTGTGTATGAACTGGATGTAGCTGTTGATATGTCTCCTCATTGTAGAGCAAAGTGCTTGTAGCACATCACTGACATTTCTTGTGACATTGCACCAGAAGCAAGCAACACTGTATTGAAATGACCCTGTGGTCAGAAATGGTTGTACTGACATGTATTTTTGCCTTTATTTGTTGTAGGATTCCTTGTGTGAAGTAGGCAGTATGGTTCCAGCTGATGATGTTTGTTGCTATGGTGTAGTATATTGTCAGATGTATCCCCTCCTTCAATGTTGTGAATGCCTGCAACTGGTTATGTGATCACTGACACTGAATTACTGAGTCATGTCTCATTTGCTATATTTCTGACATCATGTCAGCCTATGATTTGAACAATGAAACAAATATGTTCTGACCCCTGACACTTGCATGTATGTGTTGTTGTGACATGATCCCGAGTTGAACATTGTAAGGAATAGGGGTCTCGAGTTGGCAGTGGTATACACCCTGTCCAAGTAGGGATCCTTCCTTCTAGTCAGGCTGACTAAAGTACACTAAGTTTGCCTGTGTCCAACCTCTGTTAGTTTGGCACAGAGCACTCAGGCTGATCTACAGAGGCAATGTGTAAAACAATTGTATATAACACACAGTAATACAGTGAAAACACAAGAAATAAACACCACACCAGTTTAGAATCACAAGAAAAACAGGCACAGGGTAGGTGATGCATTGGTTCCTTCCATGCAGGAACCGTGATGCGTCGGTTCCTTGCTCCAGGGGATGTGATGCATAGGTTCCTTACTGTCACACAGGGGAGGTGCAGCGTCAGTTCCTTATTGTAGAGGAGGTGATGAGTAGGTTTCTTACTGTGCAGGCAGGTGCTGAGGTGATTTCTTTGGCTGCACAAGGCTGAGCGTTGGTAATTTCTCCTGAACTGCGGTGCTGCATTGAGATAAACAGCCACTAGCGGAGCAAATCGTTGAAATGTCAGGTTTTCACAGCTTTCTGTGGCAGGAACAACCACCAGCGGCCAAAAACTGGGATTGGCACCACCTGGCTGGCCAGGACTCCCACCAGTGGAGTTCATGAAAGCTGTGGTTGAAGTCTTTGTGTCCCTGAGACTTCTTAACAGGAGGTAAGCTCTACCGCAAGCCCTTGGAGAATCTTCTCAAGGGTGTGCAGACAGAATTTTGAGTTGGAAATGTCGACCTACAGAAATATCGAGTCCTAAATATCGTGAGTCAGAAATATGGACTGCAAGAATATCGTGGTCAAGAACATAGATTTTAAGGTAAGAAATATCATTTTTAAAATTATAGAAGTCATTAATATTGTTTGCAAAAATATAGGGGGTCATTACGATTGCAGTGAATCTGCCACTGGCAGCCTGCCGGTGGCGGATTCACCGCAATCGTGCGGCTAAATCCCACCCGCCAGATTACAATGGCATGCGTGGCGGACGGAAAGTCCGTCCACCACGGGTCCGACAGCAGCAATCGTTACGATTGCCTGTCGGACCACAGCGCATCAGTAGAATGGTGGCGGTGCCTGGCAGGCACCGCCCACCATATTACGATGCTGCATCCCCGCCTGCGTTTCCATGGCGGTGAAACCACCATGGAAAGGCTGGCGGGGATGTACTTTGGGGGCCCGTTGTGGGCCCCCTTGTGCTGGGGGACTTAAGTTTTGCACTGGGGGGGCACCTATGGTACCCCCCTACATTTTCCTGCACCGGGTGGCAGCAACCGCATGGTGCCTGCCAAGAAGTGCAGGGTAATGCAAACAGTGCATTTCGAACAATGCTGCGGGTGCTGCAGCCAGCAGCACCCACCGCAATATTAGAGATACACGATGCGACCGCCACGGTGGCAGTTACATTGTAATCTCATGTGCGGGACCACCGCCTTACAGGCGGCCGGTCCCAAGCTCCCAGAACGATAGGCGGACGGACTGAAGTCCGTCCGCCATCGTAATGAGCCTCATAGTTGTTTAAAATATCGATTTTTTAGTTAGTGTTATGTATTTTAGTATATATTTTAAATGTATGTATTGTATTTTTTCTATAATATATCTGTTGAATTTTTAGTAGTTATCAATTTTATTTTTATTAAATTTTGCGTTTTTTAGTTCCGTAACGGGTTTTGGGTTTATAGGGAAATTGGGTGGGAAGTAATTTAATTATAATAAATTAATGATTATTTTCTATTTATTAATATTTATTTAATTGAGATTTTATAGTGTTATTTATGGGAAGTAATTTATAATTAATTAATTATTAATTGGTTGTTAATCAATATTAATTAATTGCTAATTAATTATGGTAATGGTGTCAATTTTTTAGGTGCGGGTTGTGGGGTTTATAGGGGTAAATGGTGGGAAATAATTTATTTTTAATTAATTAATAATAAGTTGTCAATTAGTATTAATTAATTGATTTAAAATTAAATATGGAAATTCTGCAATTAATTTTAGGTGAGGGTTGTGGGGTTTATAGGGGTAAACGGTGGGAAATAATTTATGTTTAATTAATTGATAATTAGTTGATCATTAATATTAATTAATTAATTGATATTTAATTAGGGTAATTGTTTATATTTTTTGAGTGTGGGTTTTACTTTTATAGGGGTAAAGGGTGGGGAGTTAATTAGTTTTACCTACTTTATAATTAGTTGTTAAATACTACTAGTTTTTTAATTGAAAATAAGTTTTAATTGTGTAATACATTTTTTTACAGTTTAATTTTAGCTGTGGTTTGTGGGGCTATAGGGGTAAAGTGTTGGAAGTTTATTAATTTTTATATTTTAATTTGTCTTTTAATGAATGAAATTTCTTTAATTAGTAATTAATTATGTTAATAATGTAAGTAAATTTCTTTTTATTTAGATGTGGGTTGTGAATTATGTGGGGTTATAGGGTAGGAATTAAAAAGAGTACATTTATGTAATCATTAACGATTTTGTTTTTAAATATTTTCTCATTAAAAAAATATTTATTTTTTTGAAAATTATTTTTTATTTTATTTAATATAATATTTGTAGGTATGTGTCATATGCATTTAACATTATAATATGTTTTTTAAAATTTGTAATGTTAAATATATTTGTATTTTAATTTTTAACATATTTATATATTTTTTATTTATTTTGTTTTTTAAATACTTTTGTTGTTAATATTTTGTTTGTTTTTAATTTTGAACTGACTGGAGTGAGAATATTAATTGTCACCCCTCGGCAATCCCTACTGTTGCACTGATTGGAGTGGGAATAGTAATTTTTACCCCTCTGCTATCCAACACTTTCCCAAATGTTGCACTCATTGGAGTGGGAATAGTAGATTTTACCCCTCCGCTATCCAACACTTTCCCTACTGTTACAACTGTTGGAGTGGGAATAGTAAATTTTATCTCTCCGCAATCCAACAATTTCTCTACTGTTCCACTCACTGGAGTGGGAATAGTAATTTTCACACCTGAGCTATCCAACACTTTCCCTACTATTGCACTCATTGGAGTGGTAATAGTAATTTTTACCCCTCCGCTATCCAACACTTTCCCTACTGTTACACTTATTGGAGTGGGAATAGTAATTTTTACCCCTCCGCTATCCAACACTTTCCCTATTGTTGCACTCACTGGAGTGGGAATAGTCATTTTCACCCCTCCGCTATCCAACACTTTCCCTACTGTTGCACTGACTGGAGTGGGAATAGTAAATTGAATCCCTCTGCTATCCACCAATTTCCCTACTGTTGCACTCACTGGAGTGGGAATAGTAATTTTTACCACTCCGCTATCTAACACCTTCCCTACTGTTGCGCTGACTGGAGTGGGAATAGTACATTTTATTCCTCTGCTATCCAACACTTTCCCTACTGTTGTACTCACTGGAGTGGAAATAGTAAGTTTTACCTCTCCGCTATCCAACACTTTCCCTACTGTTACACTCACTGGAGTGGGTATAGTAATTTTTACCCCTCCGCTATCCAACACTTTCCCTATTGTTGCACTCACTGGAGTGGGAATAGAAATTTTTACCAATCCGCTATGCAACACTTTCCCTACTGTTGCACTGACTGTAGTGGGAAATTTAAGTTTAAAGATTTTTAAATAGGTTAATGTTTTATATATACATACATATATATATATATATACACTGAAAAAACCATAGGTTTTAGGGACAGTTATAGTTACTTGGACATTGCACTCGTACAAAACCCGTGAAATTCCCCTGTTATAGTTAGTTCAGCTAACTATAACTCGCGCTCCGCAATGCACTGCTGATGACGTCACATATTACATCACTCATGACATGGTCAGTGACATCACTGATGACATCACTGATGACATCTCAAATGACATCACTGATGACATCATCCAGTGACTGTGTGTTTCTGTAAAGTTTAAATATGTTTAATATATATAGGGAAAGGTGTATTGAAGAATGAGTGGGTGTATAAGTGTCTGAATGGATGATTTAGTACGTGAGTGACTGACTCTACAAGTGAGTGATTAAATGTATCTTACTGAATGCATGGGTTAGTGACTAAACTGTGTGAATGTCTGTATCCGTCTGTCTGTTGGTTTGTAAGCGGCTGCATGGCTTTCTGAATAGCTACATGAGTGTCTACATGGGTTATTGATTGATTGTCTGAGTATCTGTATGGGTGCCTGAGTGTTTGTGTGGGTGGGGTGTGTGCGACTCTGTGTATAGATGTGTGAGTTGGTGATTCACTGGGTGCATGGTTTCAAGAGTGCATCTGTGATGGACTGTATGGGTGGGTGAGTGTGTGTATGGGTGTGTTAGTGATTGAATGTATATCTCAGTGGTACATGTGTGAGTAACTACATATGTGAAAGGCAGTATATATGTGTGTTGGAGTATATAAATGGCTATAAGTGAGAGTGTGTAATTGTGAGAGTGGCTGTATGGATGAGTGTGTACTTGTATCAGTGATTGTATAAGAGCATAAGAATGTGCTAGTATTTGTATGAGTAAGTGAGCTGGTGTGTGTATAACTGTATAGGTGAGTAAATGGGTGTGTGATTAAGTTTTTGCATGACTGACTAGGTGTGTGAGTACCTCTGTGGATCAGTGGCGGTGTGTGAGTGTTTATATAGGTGTATGAGTGCATATGATAGTCCTGTACTGAGTGACTAAGTATGAGTGACTGTACGGGTGAGTGAGTGGATGTGTGTGTAGACCTAAGAATCAGTGAGTGGGTATGTAGTTTTTGGTGTTGGAGTGTCTATGGTTTTGAGAATGGCAGTCTGTAATTTAGAGTGGGTGTATCAAAAGTTATATTAGGGTGTGAGAAGATGCATGAAATTATCACATGGATGATGTCATCAGTGATGTCATTTGAGATGTCATCAGTGATGTCATCAGTGATGTCACTGACCATGTCATGAGTGATGTAATATGTGACGTCATCAGCAGTGCATTGCGGGGGCGCGAGTTATAGTTAGCTGAACTAACTATAACGGGGGAATTTCTATGGTTTTGTAGGAGTGAAATGTCCAACTAACTATAACTGTCCCTAAAACCTATGGTTTTTTCAGTGAATTTCAAAGGTTTTTTAAATGCTAATTTCTAACTATAACGTGTCTGAAACCTATGGTTTTTTCAGTGAATTTCAAAGGTTTTTTAAATGCTAATTTCTAACTATAACGTGCCTGAAACCTATGATTTTTTAAGTGAATTTCAAAGGTTTTTTAAATGCTAGTTTCTAACTATGCCTACAGAGGTAGGACATGTGAAGAAAGAAGAAAAACGCACAGAAAGAAGCAAAAGATGTGCAGAAAGAACCAACAGAGGAGCAGAAAGAGGCCTTGTTGCAAAATCATCCTGTGCCCACAACTTTTTCAGACGGGTACTGGTGGTAACTGACTCTGACTAACCAGAGCCAGTGCTATGCTAAAAGACACTTAGAATACAGTGAAAACACCTACATACACTAGGGAACACTATGCGTTGGGGTACCCCTGTGATTAGCATGACCTCCTCTGCAAGTCCCTAGTACATAATAGGGCAGGGGATTAAAACTACCTCTTAAAACGCGCTACAGGGCGCGTTTGCACAGTGGTGAAGGGAGGGGGGCCTGAGGTGACATGTGTGCAAACGCACCCCGTGGCGCGTTTTAAGTTGCGGGATTAAGTCCCCTTGAATTCTGAGGGTCCCTGGGGCCCAACTAGCCCCCAGGTACCTACAGTTAGGACCACAGAGCTGAGTTGCAGAGAGGAGTTCCGAGGCCACGCACCTTTTTCACCTCTCTGCAACGCAACTCTGTTGTGCTTACTGAAGGTACCTGGTGGGCTAGTTGGCCCCAGGGTCCCTCAGGATTCAAAGGGAATTAATTCCCCAACTTAAAACGCACCACAGGGCGTGTTTGCGCACATGTCACCTGAGGCCCCGCCCCTCCCTTCACCACTGTGCAAACGCGCCCGTGGTGCGTTTTAAGTTGGGGGATTAGGTCACCTTGAATCCTGAGGGTCCCTGGGGCCCAACTAGCCCACTAGGTACTTCCAGTAAGCACCACAGGCCTGCGTTGCAATGCCTTTAACAAATTGTGCAGTTGTGTTTAGGTAGTGAAGAGGGTCGTGCTGGAGGTAGTGTTTTAGGGTTTAGGGTAGTGCAGTGGTGTTTGTGTAGTGTAGGGGGTCATGCTGGGGGTAGATTTAGGGTTTAGGGTAGTGCAGTGGTGTTTGGGTAGTGTAGGGAGTCGTGCTGGGGGAGTGTTTTAGGGTTTAGGGTAGTGCAGTGGTGTTTGGGTAGTGTAGGGGTCGTGCTGGGGGTAGTGTTTTAGGGTTTAGGGTAGTGCAGTGGTGTTTGGGTAGTGTAGGGGGTCGTGCTGGGGGTAGTGATTTAGGGTAGTGCAGTGGTGTTTGGGTAGTGTAGGGGTACTGCTGGGGGTAGTGTTTTAGGGTTTAGGTTAGTGCAGTGGTGTTTGGGTAGTGTAGGGGTACTGCTGTGGGTAGTGTTTTAGGGTTTAGGGTAGTGCAGTGGTGTTTGTGTAGTGTAGGGGTAGTGTTTTAGGGTTTAGGGTAGTGCAGTGGTGTTTGTGTAGTGTAGGAGGTCATGTTTTAGGGTTTAGGGTAGTGCAGTGGTCTTTGGGTAGTGTAGGGAGACGTGCGGGGTAGTGTTTTAGGGTTTAGGGTAGTGTAGGGGTCATGCGGGGGTAGTGTTTTAGGGATTAGGGTAGTGCATTGGTGTTTGGGTAGTGTAGGGGGTCATGCGGGGGTAGTGTTTTAGGGTTTAGGGCAGTGCAGTGGTGTTTGGGAAGTGTAGGGGGTCGTGCTGGGGGAGTGTTTTAGGGTTTAGGGCAGTGCAGTGGTGTTCGGGTAGTGTAGGGGGTCGTGCTGGGGGAGTGTTTTAGGGTTTAGGGCAGTGCAGTGGTGTTCGGGTAGTGTAGGGGGTCGTGCTGGGGTTAGTGTTTGAGGGTTTAGGGCAGTGCAGTCGTGTTCGGGTAGTGTAGGGGTTGTGCTGGGGGTAGTATTTTAGGGTTTAGGGCAGTGCAGTGGTGTTTGGGCAGTGTAGGGGGTAATGCTGGGGGTGGTGTTTTAGGGTTTAGGGCAGTGCAGTGGTGTTCGGGCAGTGTAGGGGGTCGTGCTGGGGTGGTGTTTCAGGGTTTAGGGCAGTGCAGTGGTATACGGGCAGTGTAGGGGGTGGTGTTTCAGGGTTTAGGGCAGTGCAGTGGTGTTCGGGCAGTGTAGGGGGTCGTGCAGGGGTGGTGTTTCAGGGTTTAGGGCAGTGGTGTTTGGGCAGTGTAGGGGGTCGTGCTGGGCGTGGTGTTTCAGGGTTTGGGGCAGTGCAGTGGTGTTCGAGAAGTAAAGGGGGTCGTGCTGGGGTGGTGTTTCAGGGTTTAGGGCAGTGCAGTGGTGTTCGGGCAGTGTAGGGGCGGTGCAGGGAGTGGTGTTTCAGGGTTTAGGGCAGTGCAGTGGTGTTCGGGCAGTGTAGGGGTCGTGCTGGGGCTGGTGTTTCAGGGTTTAGGGCAGTATAGTGGTGTTCGGGCAGTGTAGGGGTCGTGCTGGGGCTGGTGTTTCAGGGTTTAGGGCAGTGCAGTGGTGTTCGGGCAGTGTAGGGGGTCATGCTGGGGCTGGTGTTTCAGGGTTTAGGGCAGTGCAGTGGTGTTCGGGCAGTGTAGGTGGTCGTGCTGGGGCTGGTGTTTCAGGGTTTAGGGCAGTGCAGTGGTGTTCGGGCAGTGTAGGGGTCATGCTAGGGCTGGTGTTTCAGGGTTTAGGGCAGTGCAGTGGTGTTCGGGCAGTGTAGGGGGTCTTGCTGGGGCTGGTGTTTCAGGGTTTAGGGCAGTGCAGTGGTGTTCGGGCAGTGTAGGGGGTCGTGCTGGGGGTGGTGTTTCAGGATTTAGGGCAGTGCAGTGGTGTTTGGGCAGTGTAGGGGGTCATGCTGGGGCTAGTGTTTCAGGATTTAGGGCAGAGCAATGGTGTTCAGGCAGTGTAGGGGGTTTTGCTGGAGGTGGTGTTTCAGGGTTTAGGGCAGTGCAGTGGTGTTCGTGGCAGTGTAGGGGGTGGTGTTTCAGGGTTTAGGGCAGTGGTGTTCAGGCAGTGTAGGGGGTCTTGCTGGGGTTGATGTTTCAGGGTTTAGGGCAGTGCAGTGGTGTTCGGGCAGTGTAGAGGGTCGTGCTGGGGGTGGTGTTTCAGGGTTTAGGGCAGTGCAGTGGTTTTCGGGCAGTGTAGGCGGTTGTGCTGGGGCTGGTGGTTCAGGGTTTAGGGCAGTGCAGTGGTGTTCGGGCAGTGTACGGGGTTGTGCTGGGGCTGGTGTTTCAGGGTTTAGGGCAGTGCAGTGGTGTTCGGGCAGTGTAGGGGGTCGTGCTGGGGGTGGTGTTTCAGGGTTTAGGGCAGTGCAGTGGTGTTCGGGCAGTGTAGGGGGTCGTGCTGGGGCTGGTGTTTCATGGTTTAGGGCAGTGCAGTGGTGTTTGGGCAGTGTAGGGGGTCGTGCTGGGGGTGGTGTTTCAGGGTTTAGGGCAGTGCAGTGGTGTTCGGGCAGTGTAGGGGGTCATGCTGGGGGTGGTGTTTTAGGGTTTAGGGCAGTGCAGTGGTGTACGGGCAGTGTAGGGGGTCTTGCTGGGGGTGGTGTTTCAGGGTTTAGGGCAGTGGTGTTCGCGCAGTGTAGGGGGTCTTGCTGGGGGTAGTGTTTCGAGGTTTAGGGCAGTGCAGTGGTGTTCGGGCAGTGTAGGGGGTCGTGCTGGGGGTGGTGTTTCAGGGTTTAGGGCAGTGCAGTAGTGTTCGGGCAGTGTAGGGGATCGTGCAGGGGGTGGTGTTTCAGGGTTTAGGGCAGTGCAGTGGTGTTTGGGTAGTGTAGGGGGTACTGCTGGGGGTAGTGTTTTAGGGTTTAGGTTAGTGCAGTGGTGTTTGGGTAGTGTAGGGGTACTGCTGTGGGTAGTGTTTTAGGGTTTAGGGTAGTGCAGTGGTGTTTGTGTAGTGTAGGGGGTAGTGTTTTAGGGTTTAGGGTAGTGCAGTGGTGTTTGTGTAGTGTAGGAGGTCATGTTTTAGGGTTTAGGGTAGTGCAGTGGTCTTTGGGTAGTGTAGGGAGACGTGCGGGGTAGTGTTTTAGGGTTTAGGGTAGTGTAGGGGGTCATGCGGGGGTAGTGTTTTAGGATTAGGGTAGTGCATTGGTGTTTGGGCAGTGTAGGGGGTCATGCGGGGGTAGTGTTTTAGGGTTTAGGGCAGTGCAGTGGTGTTTGGGAAGTGTAGGGGGTCGTGCTGGGGGAGTGTTTTAGGGTTTAGGGCAGTGCAGTGGTGTTCGGGTAGTGTAGGGGGTCGTGCTGGGGGAGTGTTTTAGGGTTTAGGGCAGTGCAGAGGTGTTCGGGTAGTGTAGGGGGTCGTGCTGGGGTTAGTGTTTGAGGGTTTAGGGCAGTGCAGTCGTGTTCGGGTAGTGTAGGGGGTTGTGCTGGGGGTAGTATTTTAGGGTTTAGGGCAGTGCAGTGGTGTTTGGGCAGTGTAGGGGGTAATGCTGGGGGTGGTGTTTTAGGGTTTAGGGCAGTGCAGTGGTGTTCGGGCAGTGTAGGGGGTCGTGCTGGGGTGGTGTTTCAGGGTTTAGGGCAGTGCAGTGGTATACGGGCAGTGTAGGGGGTGGTGTTTCAGGGTTTAGGGCAGTGCAGTGGTGTTCGGGCAGTGTAGGGGGTCGTGCAGGGGGTGGTGTTTCAGGGTTTAGGGCAGTGGTGTTTGGGCAGTGTAGGGGGTCGTGCTGGGCGTGGTGTTTCAGGGTTTGGGGCAGTGCAGTGGTGTTCGAGAAGTAAAGGGGGTCGTGCTGGGGGTGGTGTTTCAGGGTTTAGGGCAGTGCAGTGGTGTTCGGGCAGTGTAGGGGGCGGTGCAGGGAGTGGTGTTTCAGGGTTTAGGGCAGTGCAGTGGTGTTCGGGCAGTGTAGGGGGTCGTGCTGGGGCTGGTGTTTCAGGGTTTAGGGCAGTATAGTGGTGTTCGGGCAGTGTAGGGGGTCGTGCTGGGGCTGGTGTTTCAGGGTTTAGGGCAGTGCAGTGGTGTTCGGGCAGTGTAGGGGGTCATGCTGGGGCTGGTGTTTCAGGGTTTAGGGCAGTGCAGTGGTGTTCGGGCAGTGTAGGTGGTCGTGCTGGGGCTGGTGTTTCAGGGTTTAGGGCAGTGCAGTGGTGTTCGGGCAGTGTAGGGGTCATGCTAGGGCTGGTGTTTCAGGGTTTAGGGCAGTGCAGTGGTGTTCGGGCAGTGTAGGGGGTCTTGCTGGGGCTGGTGTTTCAGGGTTTAGGGCAGTGCAGTGGTGTTCGGGCAGTGTAGGGGGTCGTGCTGGGGGTGGTGTTTCAGGATTTAGGGCAGTGCAGTGGTGTTTGGGCAGTGTAGGGGGTCATGCTGGGGCTAGTGTTTCAGGATTTAGGGCAGAGCAATGGTGTTCAGGCAGTGTAGGGGGTTTTGCTGGAGGTGGTGTTTCAGGGTTTAGGGCAGTGCAGTGGTGTTCGTGCAGTGTAGTGTAGGGGGTGGTGTTTCAGGGTTTAGGGCAGTGGTGTTCAGGCAGTGTAGGGGTCTTGCTGGGGTTGATGTTTCAGGGTTTAGGGCAGTGCAGTGGTGTTCGGGCAGTGTAGAGGGTCGTGCTGGGGGTGGTGTTTCAGGGTTTAGGGCAGTGCAGTGGTTTTCGGGCAGTGTAGGCGGTTGTGCTGGGGCTGGTGGTTCAGGGTTTAGGGCAGTGCAGTGGTGTTCGGGCAGTGTACGGGGTTGTGCTGGGGCTGGTGTTTCAGGGTTTAGGGCAGTGCAGTGGTGTTCGGGCAGTGTAGGGGTCGTGCTGGGGGTGGTGTTTCAGGGTTTAGGGCAGTGCAGTGGTGTTCGGGCAGTGTAGGGGTCGTGCTGGGGCTGGTGTTTCATGGTTTAGGGCAGTGCAGTGGTGTTTGGGCAGTGTAGGGGGTCGTGCTGGGGGTGGTGTTTCAGGGTTTAGGGCAGTGCAGTGGTGTTCGGGCAGTGTAGGGGGTCATGCTGGGGGTGGTGTTTCAGGGTTTAGGGCAGTGCAGTGGTGTACGGGCAGTGTAGGGGGTCTTGCTGGGGGTGGTGTTTCAGGGTTTAGGGCAGTGGTGTTCGCGCAGTGTAGGGGGTCTTGCTGGGGGTAGTGTTTCGGGGTTTAGGGCAGTGCAGTGGTGTTCGTGCAGTGTAGGGGGTCGTGCTGGGGGTGGTGTTTCAGGGTTTAGGGCAGTGCAGTAGTGTTCGGGCAGTGTAGGGGATCGTGCAGGGGGTGGTGTTTCAGGGTTTAGGGCAGTGCAGTGGTGTTCGGGCAGTGTAGGGGGTCGTGCTGGGGGTGGTGTTTCAGGGTTTAGGGCAGTGCAGTGGTGTTCGGGCAGTGTAGGGGTCGTGCTGGGGCTGGTGTTTCAGGGTTTAGGGCAGTGCAGTGGTGTTCGGGCAGTGTAGGGGTCTTGCTGGGGTGGTGTTTCAGGGTTTAGGGCAGTGGTGTTCGGGCAGTGTAGGGGGTCTTGCTGGGGGTGGTGTTTCAGGGTTTAGGGCAGTGCAGTGGTGTTCGGGCAGTGTAGGGGGTCTTGCTGGGGGTAGTGTTTCAGGGTTTAGGGCAGTGCAGTGGTGTTCGTGCAGTGTAGGGGGTCGTGCTGGGGATGGTGTTTCAGGGTTTAGGGCAGTGCAGTAGTGTTCAGGCAGTGTAGGGGGTCGTGCAGGGGTGGTGTTTCAGGGTTTAGGGCAGTGCAGTGGTGTTCGGGCAGTGTAGGGGGTCGTGCTGGGGGTGGTGTTTCAGGGTTTAGGCCAGTGCAGTGGTGTTCGGGCAGTGTAGGGGGTCATGCTGGGGGTGGTGTTTCAGGGTTTAGGGCAGTGGTGTTTGGGCAGTGTAGGGGGTCTTGCTGGGGGTGATGTTTCAGGGTTTAGGGCAGTGCAGTGGTGTTCGGGCAGTGTAGGAGGTCTTGCTGGGGGTAGTGTTTCAGGGTTTAGGGCAGTGCAGTGGTCTTCAGGCAGTGTAGGGGTCATGCTGGGGGTGGTGTTTCAGGGTTTAGGGCAGTGCAGTGGTGTTCGGGCAGTGTAGGGGGTCGTGAAGGGGGTGGTGTTTCAGGGTTTAGGGCAGTGCAGTGGTGTTCGGGCAGTGTAGGGGGTCGTGCTAGGGTATGTGTTTCAGGGTTTAGGGCAGTGCAGTGGTGTTCAGGCAGTGTAGGGGGTCGTGCAGGGGCTGGTGTTTCAGGGTTTAGGGCAGTGCAGTGGTGTTCGGGCAGTGTAGGGGGTCGTGCTGGGGGTAGTGTTTTAGGGTTTAGGGTAGTGCAGTGGTGCTTGTGTAGTGTAGGGGTCGTGCTGGGGGTAGTGTTTTAGAATTTAGGGTAGTGCAGTGGTGTTTGTGCAGTTTAGGGGATCGTGTTTTAGGGTACTGTAGTAGTGTTTGGGTAGTGTAGGGGTCGTGCTGGGGTAGTGTTTTAGGGTTTAGGGTAGTGCAGTGGTGCTTGTGTAGTGTAGGGGTCGTGCTGGGGGTAGTGTTTTAGGGTTTAGGGTAGTGCAGTGGTGTTTGTGTAGTGTAGGGGTCATGCTGGGGGTAGTGTTTTAGGATTTCGGTTAGTGCAGTGGTGTTGGGGTAGTGTTTTAGGGTTTAGGGTAGTGCAGTGGTGTTTGTGTAGTGTAGGGGGTCATGCTGGGGGTAGTGTTTTAGGGTTTAGGATAGTGCAGTGGTGCTTGTGTAGTGTAGGGGTCGTGCTGGGGTAGTGTTTTAGGGTTTAGGGTAGTGCAGTGGTGTTTTTGTAGTATAGGGGGTCATGTTTTAAGATGCAACGCTCCAATACCTGACCAGTCTGCACTACATAAAACTGCAAAAACTAAAAATAAAAAGTGTTTTGCACACTTTTGTCATTGGGCTATATGTGGGCTACATCTCGGTAATATTTGTGCTACATTTGGGCTCTTTTTCACTGGTGGCCATCTTGGAAGACTTCTTTGTTATGAAGTTTCCTAATTTCCTCATTTACTGCAGTCTCCTCAGTAGGAAATGCTTTCAGTTTTTTACTTTGATTCCATCAAGAAGGAATTCAGATGTGTCACACATTTGCCATAAATTCAGAATGTTATTACTCTAGTTGTTCATTAGATCACTGTAGTAAAGCTACTGCTCACCAAGGAGTTAACTGGAAGTCTACTGCTGGTATTGAAAGTGATTGTTTCAGTCTGCAAGTCAGAATTTTCTAATGAAATAGAAGAGGATTTGAGATCTCACTTAAAACATGCACTAAATTTTCTTTTGCAGCACTAACCATAATTTCTATGGCAAAATGAACCCCCTCATTTTGTTCCTTTTTAAATTAAATGTTTTAAGTGTTACCCGTTTATTCCAATCAAGATGGCTTCAGGTGTGCCATACTTTTGTCATAAGTAAGGCTGTTAGCACTCTAGTTGTTCTTTAGAACACTCTGGGAAGCTGTAGTAGAACACAAAGGCATCAACTGACAGGCTGCTCCTGTTGAAATATAACAGGAAGATATTTGAGATCTCACTTAAAACATGTCCTAATTTTTCTTTCTACAGCACTAACCATAATTTCTATGGCAAAATGAACCCCCTCATTTTGTTCCTTTTTAAATTAAATGTTTTAAGTGTTACCAGTTTATTCCAATCAAGATGGCTTCAGGTGTGCCATACTTTTGTCATAAGTAAGACTGTTAGCGCTCTAGTTGTTCTTTAGAACACTCTGGGAAGCTGCAGTAGAACACAAAGGCATCAACTGACAGGCTGCTCCTGTTGAAATATAACAGGAAGATATTTGAGATCACACTTGAAACATGTCCTAATTTTTCTTTCCAGAGCACTAACCATAATTTCTATGACAAGATGAACCCCATCATTTTGTTCCTTTTTAAATTAAATGTTTTAAGTGTTACCAGTTTATTCCAATCAAGATGGCTTCAGGTGTGCCATACTTTTGTCATAAGTAAGGCTGTTAGCACTCTAGTTGTTCTTTAGAACACTCTGGGAAGCTGCAGTAGAACACAAAGGAATCAACTGACAGTCTCTGCCCTTGTTGGATGTACATGTTTTACTGAGAATGTCAGACTTCATTCTCACATGACTGAGAAAGATAATGTGAATTTACAGAAAATATGCTCTCATTTTAGCTTCTGGGGCACCTTCCAAAACTGTATGGGACAAGCATGTGAAAATAGTTTTCTCTCAAACATGATTCATGATATCCCAGCAGAAGGTTTTTCACAGGGTAAAATCACCTTAGAACACACCACAATTCCTGAAATTAGTATGGTACCATCAACAAATGAATTCTAATGTAACTAAAGTCTGTTATCACCCTTTATAGTTCTCCTTTTGGTAACCCTCAAAATCTTCGATTCACTACAATGCATTTCAAAGGGGTACTATCATTTATATTGGTCCCAAGATGGCTGCCAGCAATTCCAGGATGAAGTGCTGACAGCCAATCAGATCTCACGATGACATGTGTGGTTAGGCTCCGCCCAGATATATATGTGTTTTTACTTTTGATTTTCTCAGCAACTACTGAACGGATTTACACCATTTAACAAAAGGGTTCTTTTGAACCAAGAACTACCTCTTTGCCAAATTTGGTGTAATTCCGTTCAGCAGTTCGGGCTGTAGCCTTGCATAAAGTTTCCTATGGGAAATTGATTTTTTGACTCTTATTTTTTAATTTCTCCGCAACTACTGAACGGATTTACACCATTTAACAAAAGGGTTCTTTCTGAACCAAGAACTACCTCTTTGCCAAATTTGGTGTAATTCCGTTCAGCAGTTCGGGCTGTAGCCGTGTCTAAAGTTTCCTATGGGAAAATGAATGGGGAAAACACGTTTTGGGACCCCCTTTTTCTCAGCCCCCGCTTGACGAATCACCCTGAGACTTTCAGGGTAGGAGCGGACCGGAGCGGGCCATAAAGTTTGAAAATTTCGCGAAGATTTGTCAACCGACGCAAGAGTTATTTCAAATAGAATGTCGCGGATTTCCTATGGAAAATAGGTCCTAACTATAACTATCTACTGGCGACCGCCAGTAGATTATATATATATATATATATGAATCATGTTCTGGGTCAAGTCCATTCAGCAGTTTTGATGGGCTGAGGAGGGGCATTATGTGACCGGTAGTCCTGCATGTTGTTACATACGGAGTCGGGGTACATTTGAGCTCCTTAAACACACACTGTGTGGCTTTTCATTATTTGTTTAGCTATGTAGTTACGTTATTGTATTGTTATGTTACGCGGCATGTAACACCCTCTACACCCACCACTATCACGAGTGAGACCTATTGGCATACTGATTAGTGGCCACAACGTCAATTAAAGGGGCAGTCGCATACAATTGTATTTCATCTCTCTAATTCACCACAGTCACGCAGCGCACCATAGTGGTGCAAATTGTCATATGTGAAATGTGTGCGCTTCTTTTAAATGGGGAAATACAAGCAGTTGGCTCAATATATTGTTAAAGATACATCGTTGGTATAATAATCAAATGTTCACATTGCAGGCTGAATGTGGGGGTTTAAGGATGTACTATACAGGTTAAGGGTGCATTCATGCATTTATGACTATCATGGCTATTAGTATCATTATTGGTTAAGTGAACATTGTGACCACCTACGCTACGAAATACATTTTCATGTGATTGTACCTGCGAGCATATTTGCAATACATTGTTTGTATCTTGTCTAAAACGTGAAAGCAAAAGATGTTTTCCATGTCTATGAATTTGACCAAGTATAAATGTTTTTTTAAAAATGGCGCTCACCAGATTGAGCAAGGCTGCTGTGACAGTCGAAACGCGTCTCTCTGTGTTGCCTCGGTGGAGGAGGCCCTATGGAATATAATGCCCTTGAACTCAGCATTCTTTGTGTGCGTGCTCTCTTCCAAGTGGAGTAGGGTTTTCTTTGGATATATATATATATATATATATATATATATATATATATATATATATATATATATATATATATATATATATATATATATATATTATCTACTGGCAGTCGCCAGTAGATAGTCATAGTTAGGACCTATTATCCATAGGAAATTCGTAACATTCTTTTCCCAATAACTTTAGTGCCGGTTGATGAATCGTCGCGAAATTTTCAAAACTAATGGCCCGCTCCGGTCCGCTTCTATCTTGAAAGTTTCGGGGTGATTCGGCAAGTGGGGGCCGAGAAAAAAGGGGGGTCCCAAAACGTGTTTTCTCCATGTTAATTCCCATAGGAAACTTTAGACACGGCTACAGCCCGAACTGCTGGACGGAATTACACCAAATTTGGCAAGAAGGTAGCCCTTGATTCAGAAAGCGCCCTTTTTTTTAAATGGTGTAAATCCGTTCAGTAGTTCCTGAGAAATTAAAAAAATAGAGGTCAAAAAATCAATTTCCCATAGGACACTTTTGACGCGGTTACAGCCAAAACAGCTGAACGGAATTACACCAAATTTGGCAAAAAAGTAGTGCTTGGTTCAGAAAGCGCCTTTTTTTAAATGGTGTAAATCCGTTCAGTAGTTCCTGAGCAATTAAAAATAAAAGTTTCGATATCTATGGCCGCGTTGGATCCGCGCACCCTCCCGACCACGACCTTCATGCTAATTGGCTGTCAACACTCCAAACCAGGAAGTGTTGGCAGCCATCTTGTGACTCGGTAACCGAGTCACAAGAAAAGAGAAAAAGAAACGCGAAAAAAAAGAAAAGGGGGCAGGGTAGAAACACCCTGACCCCCCAGGGCCCAAAAAAGCATTTTTTTTTTAAAATCAGCAAAATGGCCGCCGGATCCATGGATCCAGCTGCAAAACAAAAAAAAAACGAAGCGCGGGCTCCCGCGCTTCATTACTAACTAGCCCCCGGGTGGGCCAAGTCCCGGGGGCAGTGGAAAAAAAAGTGTGGGGGGGCCCTAATCCCCCCCACACTGCCCCAGGGACTGCCACCTCCCCGGGGCTTTAATAATGAGTTGCGGGGGGCACGCAGCCCCCCCGCAGCCCCAGGGACCGCCACCCCCCGGGGCTTGTTTTTTATAGTTTGGGGGGCCTCTAAGGCACCCCCAAGCCCCGGGGACCGCCCCCCCCCAGGGCTTTCATTATTTATAATAGTGGGGGGAAAACTGCCCCCCCGCAGCCCCGGGGACCGCCACCCCCCCCGAGGCTTCATTTTTTTATAAACAATATACCTGTGTGGGGGGGCTCGAGCCCCCCCAGACGCCCCGGGGACCGCCACCTCCCTGTGGCACTAATATTTAAATTTGGGGGTCCGTAACGGACCCTGAGCCCCGGGAACCACCACCTCCCCGGGGCTTTGCAATTGTTGGGAGCGGGGCCGCGTGAGCCCTTGATGGCCCTGGGGACCGCCCCCCCAGGGCCGGCTCCTGCAGTGTCCTGGGGTGCCCACCCCCGGGACACTGCTGTTTGCAATGACAGGGCAGGAGCCTCACGGCTCCCGCCCTGTCATTGCAAACTGCTTTGCTTCATTGAAGCGAGATCAGGGACACCTGCTCTCGCTTCAAAGAAGCAAAGCAGATTGCTTTTCCACAAGGGGAGCTGCATGTCAGCAGCTCCCCATGTGGAAAAGCAATGCCGGCTCCCGCGGGATGCGGGGAGCCGGCGGGACCGTGGGGGGATTGGGGACACCCCCATGGTCCCCAACGAGAGGCCAGGCCCCGGGGTATGGGGTCCCCGCAGCCATATTTGGCCTGATGAGGGGGGCCACGCGGCCCCCCTCACAAATAAAAAAAAAAAGGATGGCCAGGCCCAGGGGGATGGGGTCCCCGGGGCCAGAAGTGGCCCGGGAGGGGGGCCATGCGGCCACGTACTGGAGGTACGTGGTGGGCTAGTTGGACCCCAGGGACCCTCAGGATTGAAGAGGAATTAATTCCCCAAATTAAAACGTGCCACAGGGCGTGTTTGCACACATGTCACATCAGGCCCCCCCCACCCCCTCCCTTCACCACAGTGCAAACGCGCCCCGGGCGCGTTTTAAGAGGAAGTTTTAATCCCCTGCCCTATTATGTACTAGGGCCTTACAGAGGAGTTCATGCTAATCACAGGGGTACCCCAACGCATAGTGTTCCCTAGTGTATGTAGGTGTTTTCACTGTATTCTAAGTGTCTTTTAGCATAGCACTGGCTCTAGGCCTGGTTAGTCCGAGTCAGTTACCACCAGTACCCGTATGAAAAAGTTGTGGGCACAGGATGATTTTGCAACAAGGCCTCTTTCTGCTCCTCTGTTGGTTCTTTCTGCACATGTCTTGCTTCTTCCTGCTCTTTTCTTCGTCTTTGTGGACTTCTGTTGCTTCTTTCTGCATTTCTTTTGCTTCTTTCTGTGCGTTTTTCTTCTTTCTTCACATGTCCTACCTCTGTAGGCATAGTTAGAAACTAGCATTTAAAAAACCTTTGAAATTCACTTACAAAACCATAGGTTTTAGGCACGTTAGAGTTACAAATTAGCATTTAAAAACCTTTGAAATCCACTGAAAAACCATAGGTTTCAGACACGTTATAGTTACAAATTAGCATTTAAAAACCTTTGAAATTCACTGAAAAAAACATAGGTTTCAGGCATTTTATAGTTAGAAATTAGCATTTAAAAACCTTAGAAATTCACTGAAAAAACCATAGGTTTTAGGGACAGTTATAGTTAGTTGGACATTTCACTCGTACAAAACCCGTGAAATTCCCCGTTATAGTTAGTTCAGCTAACTATAACTCGCGCCCGCAATGCACTGCTGATGACGCCACATATTACATCGCTCATGACATGGTCAGTGACATCACTGATGACATCACTGATGACATCTCAAATGACATCACTGATGACATCACTGATGACATCATCCAGTGACTGTGTGTTTCTGTAAAGTTTAAATATGTTTAATATATATAGAGAAAGGTGTATTGAAGAATGAGTGGGTGTATAAGTGTCTGAATGGATGATTTAGTAGGTGCGTGACTGACTTTATAAGTGAGTGATTAAACGTATCTTACTGAATGCATTGGTTAGTGACTAAACTGTGTGAATGTCTGTATCCATCTGTCTGTTGGTGTGTAAGCGGCTGCATGGGATTGCGAATAGGTACATGAGTGTTTACATGGGTTATTGATTGGTTGTCTGAGTATCTGTATGGGTGCCTGAGTGTTTGTGTGGGTGGGGTGTGTGTGACTCTGTGCATAGAAACATTGAACTTTACTATTCTGTTAACCTGAAGTTGCTCTGAACCGGGCTTTGTAACACCTGCTTTTACCTACTGGTTTTAATTAATTCTCACTGTATTGTATTAAGAAAGAGGATTTACTGTTTTTATGTACACTTTTATGATCTATGTTTCTAAATCAGATCGAATAAAGTTTAATGAATGTAAGATGGCCACCAGAGAAAAGTGAGCCCAAATGTAGCACCAATATCACCCAGATGTAGCCCACGTGTAGCCCAATGACAGAAGTGTGGAAAACACTTTTATCCTTTGTTTTTTTGCAGTTTTATATAGTGCAGGCTGGTCAGATATTGGAGTGCTTTACATGAGCATTGGTTACATCATACAAGGACAAACTCATTTTGGTTGTAGGCTTGGGGAGATTAAGTGATTTGACCAGAATCACAGAATGACGAGCTGAAGCAGAAACTCCAACTTGGTAACACCACATTTTCTCCCCTAAGCATAACATTTAATCAAGTGGTCAACTGGATAAAAACATAGAGATAACAAATAATTCAAAAGTGCTTTGTCGCTATTTGAGAACTGCTTGGCTCAGAAAGCGACGTTTTTAAAAATGGTGTAAATCTGTTCGGTAGTTGCAGAGAAATTGTAAAAAAACAAATATCGATCTCTAGAGCCGCGGTGGATCCGCGAACCCTCCCGACCACAAGCTTCATTTTAATTGGCTGCCAACACTCAAAACCAGGAATTGTTGGCAGCCATCTTGTGACTCGGTAGAACCGAGTCACAAGAAAACAGGGAAACAAAGGTGAAAAAGAAGACATGGGGGCAGGGTAGAAACACCCTGACCCCTAGGCCTGCTCAGGGGTCCCACAAGGACCGCCAGGGCCCAAAAAGCATTTTTTAAAAGAATTGGCGAAATTCGCGCTGGGGTCGCGAATCCCGCCGAAATGTAAAAACAATGAAGCGCGGATATCGCGCTTCATTTAATTGAGACTCCCGGGTGGGCCAGGTCCCGGGGCATTGCCAACAAATACATGCAGGGCCCGCAGGGGCCCCCGCAGCCCCGGGACCGCCACCTCCCAGGGCTTGTTTTTTTAATGTTTGGGGGCCTCCAAGGCCCCCAAGCCCCGGGGACCGCCACCGCCAGGGCTTTTATAAAATAGGGACCATCAGGATTCAAGGGGAATTAATCCTCCAACTTACCCTGAGCACTACTGATGCAGTCCAGCCATCGCCCTGTCACTACTCATGCACTCCTCCAATCAACCAGCGAGCACCATGTACTTATTCCAATAACTCCGCCAAAACACAAGCACTTATAAATTCACCATCCACTCTTCTTGCAGTACTCTAATCATCCAGTCAGTACCCATGTACTCATCCAATGACCCAGGCACTAACTCATGGCAAATACAGAGGAGGTCATGCTAATCACAGGGGTACCCCAACGCATAGTGTTCCCTAGTGTATGTAGGTGTTTTCACTGTATTCTAAGGGGTCGATTCCAATTCGGGCCGGAAAACATACCGACCGACTCGGTACGGGAATATAGTCTGACCGACACGTACCGGCGCTGCCCGACCTGGGTAGTACGATGAAATGCATGTGAATCACGACCGACTCGTACGGAACACAAGCCGAACAACCGAACCGGACAGAAACAAGCTATCTGGCCGGGAAACCACGCGAATCGAACCGACAGACACGCACCAGGAATGAACCCGAACGAAACGTACCCGTGAACTCCGAACCGCGCAGTACGATGTAATGCGTGGATAACCAGACCGAGTCACACGGAGCTCAAGCCTTACGACCGACACGCATACAAAAGCCAGCCGAAGGAAGCCAATACTCGGCGACCGACGCGTACGCCGCACAATAAACCTAGCAGAAACACAGCGTGAACGACTCGGAGAAGCTCGCACAAGACAACTGCAGCGTCCTACTCGGTCAGAAGAACGTCTCCTACATGCACAAAAAATACAAAGGAAAAAATACAAAAAAAGGGCCAAACAAGCAATGACAAAGTCAATAAACACAGAGGGAAAAAACATGGAACAAGGACACACCCCAACTCCACCTATATAAAGGCCACACATCCCTACCATGATCCTTTGCAAATTCAACTGACCTGCCAGCACAGAACACCATCAGACAGCAACCACAGACATACTCACAGCTCATCCATCACACAAGCCACACACCATTAGCACCTCAACAAATAGCACCCTCACATACACCCAGCAGAACCTACACTCACACACCCTCACTTGCACACACACACACATCAATCACCACCACCACACATCACCATGCCCCCAAAGAAGAATCCAAAGTTCCTAGACAGTGAATTGGAAGTCCTGGTAGATGAGATCCTCAGGGTAGAGCCACAGTTGTTTGGTACATTGGTCCAACAGACCCCCATGTCGCAGAAAACCAAGATGTTGGAGAGGATCGTCGACAGGGTGAACGCACAATCACCATGTTTGCGCAAAAGGAAGACATCCAGAACAGGTGGTATGATGTGCGCAGGAGGGTCAGGGACCTACTAAAGAAGGATTACATCTTGAGTCAGCGCACCGGCAGTGGCCCTCCTGCCAAACCACTATACCTCAGGCCCTGGGAGGAGAAGGTGCGGGCCATCCTACCAACAGTGAGCGTATATGGACTATCAAACATCCCAGAGCCTGGTGAGTACACAACTAATATACCCAATATTGTGTGACAATACACACACATCACTGTCAAGGGGATAGTCAAACCATGCACCCTTAGCAAATCCACAGCAACCAAAAGATAATCACCCCAAGATTTGTCTGTCAGTCAGATAAACACAATACATGCCATCTCATAGTGATATGTAACTGTGTCATGATATGTACAAACCTAACTACAAATACAGCAAGGCAGTGGCACAAATATAACCAACAAACACAGTTAGATATTTTGCCACCACTAGAACACCACCTCACAGGGAAGCTCACTGAAAGGAAGGAATTCTGTGTATGCTGGTGAAGTCAGTGTAGCCAATAGCATGATGGGAGTTGTAGTCACAGATATTGGTCACCCTCACAATTGGCCCATCAACACCACCCTGAACCATGCTCACATCACAGGGAGTGGAAAAGAAATGACAAGATGGCTGACACTGGGTACTGCTGTGGGGAGCACAAGGCCCTGCTGGGAACTGTGCACCAACAAACAGCAGGACACCACTATCAGCCATCTTGCCATTGCTGTCACACTCACACACAGTGAAGTCCACTCAAAAGGAAGGAAGTATGGGCATGCTGGGAAGGGGGGTGTAGGCAATAGCATGATGGGAGTGGTAGTCACAGCTCAACATCCCCCACCCACATGGCCCAGCAAGCTCACACTGAAGCATGCACACCTCACAGGGAGTGAAAAGCCACTTCAAAGATGTCTGACACTGGCCTCAGCTGTGGGGAGCACAAGGCCCTGCTGGGAACTGGGCACCAACCAACAGCAGGACACCACTGTCAGCCATCTTGCCATTGCTGTCACACTCACACACAGTGAAGTCCACTCAAAAGGAAGGAAGTATGGGCATGCTGGGAAGGGGGTGTAGGCAATAGCATGATGGGAGTTGTAGGCACAGATATTGGTCACCCTCACAATTGGCCCATCAACACCACTCTGAACCATGCTCACATCACAGGGAGTGGAAAACAACAGACAAGATGGCTGACACGGGTACTGCTGTGGGAGCACAAGGTCCCTGCTGGGAACTGTGCAACAACCAACAGCAGGACACCACTGTCAGCCATCTTGCCATTGCTGTCACACTCACACACAGTGACGCTCCACTCAAAAGGAAGGAAGTATGGGCATGCTGGGAAGGGGGTGTAGGCAATAGCATGATGGGAGTTGTAGTCACAGATATTGGTCACCCTCACACTTGGCCCATCAACACCACTCTGAACCATGCTCACATCACAGGGAGTGGAAAACAACTGACAAGATGGCTGACACTGGGTACTGCTGTGGGGAGCACAAGCCCCTGCTGGGAACTGTGCACCAACCAACAGCAGGACACCACTGACTGACATCCTGAAAGCCAACTTGCACTCCCTGCAATGGAAGCACGTTCCATGGTGGGATATCTGGCTGGGTGGGAAGGAGGACTGACAGCTCTGACCATAGTTACAACCAGCTTTTCTCACACACCCCCTTAACACAAACTCCACACAACTCACCTGGGAGAATGCAATGCCTCACACTCCAATTAAATATCCCACAAAGAACCACCACCCTGGGTTATGCTGTGTGAAGCACAGGGACACTCTTGGTACTTGTAGCCAAACAAACGCCAGGACAACACTGTCAGCCATCCTGTCAGCACATGCACACTAGCCCACAGGGAAGCAGAGTCAAAAGGAAGGAAGTATGGGCATGCTGGGAAGGGGGTGTAGGCAATAGCATGATGGGAGTGGTAGTCACAGCTCAACATCCCCCACCCACATGGCCCAGCAAGCTCACACTGAAGCATGCACACCTCACAGGCAGTGAAAAGCCACTTCAAATATGTCTGACACTGGCCTCAGCTGTGGGAGCACAAGGCCCTGCTGGGAACTGTGCAACAACCAACAGCAGGACACCACTGACTG